>JBCEWC010002148.1:0-36124 GCA_038996855.1 Solanum aculeatissimum
CTTATATTAACAAATCAACATTTAGGACTATTAATGATTTTGTATAAAGTCTTTTTACATACACGATTTATACAAAAAAAAAATTTATGACCATAGTTACAAAATGTAATTTTAGAACTTGTAGTTATTTTAGCCTATTATGTTTCACTAGGTGACTGTTTTTGAAAATACCAATTTTTTTGGGGTATGGGGTGGGAATGGGGGCTGGAAATTTGGAATGGGATAAAAAAAATTGTAATGTAAGTTTGAAGGAGAATTTTGAAAAATACTTTTCATATTTTTTTGGATAAACGTCATTTTTTCTTAAATTTGAGGAAGATAAGTTGATTTGAAAATGGGATAATTACAGTGCATGGTCTTTTAGCTAAAATAATTATAAAAAAGTGGTTCATTCGCTGTATAGGCATATATATATAGTCAGTGTATATTTTATGTATAGGTAAACTATATTAAGTTTTTGAGTGTATCATAATGTATATTTAAGTGTATAACGCATGTATAAGTAATCTACATTGTATAGTCAGTGTATACTTTGTATCACTTTTGACAAGTTATATTATAGAGTCATGTATATTTTCTATGATTTTTAGTTATTTTTTATGTAAATAAAATAGAACTATATTTATTGAATGTAGTTTCAAGCATGAATTCGAAGGGGTAGTACAAAAGATTGGGATGGAAAATAACCAAGTTTGGAAATTTGAACTGAGATACGACCATATATATGCGCGAGTACAATTGATAAACGGATAAATTGAGTTAAATTTAAGCAGGTTAAAAATAAATCAATATAAAATAGGTAATATTTTAACATGTTCATATTTCGCATGAATAAATATGAGTCACATAAAAGTAAAAAGAATTCCAATAACTTTTCAATTTAAAACAAATTTATGTTATAACAAGGGCGGGAATATTTTTTATTTCAAAGCAAATGAATATTTTCATTTTAGAAGTAAAACATGCTTAATGTACTTTAAGTAATGATAGCAAAATTGTCACGATCCGACCTCTCAGTTCATAATGACACCTGTTAGATTCCACGCAATTCAATTCAATACTCGTTGTACCTGTCTTACTAGCTAAGCATAACAATAGCAATCAACATACAAACCAAGTCAACCACAACCTACCCCCAAGAAAACCTACACTGAAAATAATCCCTTTTATGATGGATTACATATATATAAATTGCGTATAAAATTTTGTTCACATAATAGCTAACTCATTAGATAAAAAAAAATGCAAATATCTAATAATTCAAATAGAAAACTTAGGAAAGAAATAGTACTTAGGGGTACTTTTCTTAACCATTATCCCTCACTTCATTAACACTCCAATTTAGTAATTCAAGTGGTTAATCAACATTACTATTAATCCTATTTAATAACTCAAATGGGTGACGACATGGATGAAAAATAGATAAAAGTTATGATAAATAGCACTTTTTATTTAATGTTACAATGCCTTGATTGAATTAAGGAATATTCAAGTTCTTAACATTTTAATGTTTCTATATAGGTCAATAAAATATCTCTATTTATTTTTTTATGTTTGTTGAATTTAGTTTTATACTTTTAACACAAAATTAAAATTTTATTCTCGTGTATATTATGATCTTTTTCTCCCAACAAACTATCAACATAATAATCCTTATAACTTTCTACTGGGAAGAGAATAAAATGAGAGGCACCTATTACAAAAAAGAAATTATATCTAATTTTAAGTTTATTTTCAAACTCATATTCTTAACTCAAATAAAAAATAATTCTATCTTTGTTAAAGACACCAACATATCTTTACCTCATAATCTAGCATCTCGTATTTGAGCAGCTTTTTTACTATGAAATGGTGCTTTAAATTCTCCAGTTCTGTGTAGATCTTGCACCTCCTGTCAATGGTTTAATCAGACAAGAAGGCCATCTTCACTGTTAATTAATGACTGGACAAAAATAATTAAGAACTTTTTTTTAAAAAAAAGTTATTACATGCATATGTAGAACTCTCTATAACAATTTACGATAACAATCAAACTTTCTTTGAAATCGATTTTTATGTTTTAAAATCACTCTAAAAAAGATAAACAATGCAATTATAAAGAGATTTTATTCACCTATATAGAAACATTAATGTGAAGAAATATAATAAACAACAACATACCTAGTGGAATCCCACAAGTGGGTCTGGGGATGGGGGAGAGGGGATAAAATATACACGCAGACCTTATCACTATCTCATAGAGATAGCTAGAGAGGTTATTTTTGAAAGACCCTTGTCTCGGGTCCCAAAAGCAAGACATACTATATATAACTAAACTTTTAAACTAACCTCAATGAAGTGATGCTACTCTATATAAAATGTGATGAAAATAAAATGTTGAGGCCTTGGGTATTTAGAGATGATTGTGAATTTGTGATCCTAATTTTATATGAGTAATTATTTAAAAAGTTGCCATAATAAAATTTGGAATGTTAAGATATGGAAGAAACTGAATTATTTATCCTTTTTTGGTAATAGAAATAGAAGAACCAAGATTTTGGAGACATTATTTAAAGAAGACTTAGAGTGTATTTGGTATGAAGAAAAATATTTTTGGAAAATAAATTATTTTCTTACTTATTTTTTGTGTTTGGTTAGTAAAGAGATAACATTATTTCAAAAATAGACATTAACCCGTCATTTAATTGTCATGCCCTAGCTGGGTACCCTAGACGTGATTAACACTCAGATACTATTGCTAGTCTCCGAACGAACCACTTGGCCTCATCACATTCATTCAATCAATATTTATCGTATCAGCAGAAGACTAGAGATAGTAAAAGGGTGGATAATCTCAATCATAAGGCTAGTATCAAACAAATCAACACTAGTCTATGAAGCCTCTATCAACTGTTCAATGACGCCAATGACGCCAATGACAGGTCCATGACTACCTAAAACCAAAAGAAAAATAAGTCTAAAGTCCAACTCTAAAGTTGGATAAGATAAATAATATGCATCCTCCGAAATCAGGAAGGACTCACCAATAGCTGAAAAGTGGAGGAAGATCTTCAATGAAGAGTTTGTTGATGATTTCTAGTACCTATCTCTGCATCATAAAATGATACAGTCCAAATGGACGTAAGTACGTGAAATGTACGAGTATGTAAAATGACTGAATGAAATATGGATCAAGGTAGAATACTATCAACTCAGATAACTCAAATCAAGAGATAAAGAACTCAATCAAGATGTCAAACGTTTATCTAAAACAAGAATAAAGAGTAGACAGTGACCAATCAATACAAATCCAATCCAATCCAATCCAAATTCAATCCAAGCAGAGTACTATCAGTATAGAACCTATCTAGGAGTTTCTCTTATACAACAACAATCACTTATGAGCCAGTGATCGTACAACAATCTCGTTGATGTTGTCACAATTGTTCAGTACTTTCTAGGGTAAAGAACGAAACGGTCCAAAATGGACCGGATAAAATCAAACGAATCCTCTATTCTTTCAAGGGCCTATCAAGAGGAAATATCCGACTTAACAGTTTCAATCCTCTCTTATGTTTTGAGACGTAGTTATTGGGTTTCAGTTGGACTTACTCTCACTCAATTCGGTGCTCAATACTCCTCCCAAGACTTAATTCTTATAAGACAATCTATTCAAATCAACAAATCAGTGAGTCTCTTAATGGACTCTTTCAACTCATCAGCTCTATCAAATCAATCTCACTTCAATTCGACTCATCAATCCTATCAACCTTTCAAGAGTGAATTAGACAATCACATAATGTGATTTTCAATTTAGGCCAATCTTCAGAGTTCAATTATGCAGACTCACAGGACCATCAAGTTCTGTTAACCTATCATCATGCTCACATCACAATCACAATCAACATTCTCAAATTAAGGCTCTAGACTCAATCCCTAGGTTCATTCATGCAATCTTTTATGAAATAATATATGTGATTTCTGAAATAGCTTATGAAATGCATTTAATCAGTAAAATCAAGTTTATGATGATCACCAATATACTAAAATACGTAGAATTTATATAATTTACAAGAAAACATTTATAGAAAACATGCTTGGAGGTCAACACTTTTACAATCTTTCTACTACCATAAATGGGGCACATGGAAGAACAATCTCATATTTTAGTTTAACCTTACATACCCGGGATGAAGGTAGACAATCAAGTTTGCAAGAATCCGGCCTCAACTCTCTTGAATCCTAGCTCTCGTCTCCTCTCTTTAGCCCTAGGTCTCTAGTTAGAACGTTTAGAAGGCTTAGTAATGAGTTTTAAAATACTTTTTACGCTTAATATGACCTATATTGGTCGTGGATTAAGTCTAAGACGGGTAGGAAGAAGTCTTGAATACCCCTAGAAAAGAATTGAAAATTTTCCCTTCGAAAAACTCACGGACTTGGGCATTTTATGGGCATTTTCGTCACAAAAATTTTCGATCAAGTTTCTAATCCCGTAGAAAATATTGGAATCACCATTAAGTGCAAATCTGCGACAATTCCACGACGCGGAGATGTCACACACTTTTCTGGAATTGCATTTTTGTTTCAAAAAATTATCTTTTGATTCAATTGCTCCAAAAATCAACCGAGACCATTTTCTCACATATTATTTTTTGTGTTGATTGCGTTTCCAGCCTCGAATTTGCTGAAAAAGTTAAGAAAAATGCGTTATGCGAGCGCCTCTCATCTAGAGGTATTTTGATAATTTTACCGGATGTAACATTAATCGAGTCCCAAATTGATCAAGGACAGGGTGAATCGTGTCACGAGGTGGTAGATTGAAGGGATAGAGCTCAGTGCGTTTGGGTTAATTAAGTGTGAGGTTGAAATAGAAATTGAGTAGTTAATATTTTTTTCAAATTAAAGAAATAAATTAATTTAACAAATCTTTTACAAAAAATATGAGTCAACTAAATATGAGATAATTGAAAAAAATTTATTTGTACTCAACACATCCTTAATTAGGAAGAAAAATCAATTGGGCTGGTGTATATCATAAAATATATTTATTATAAGGGATAATTTCATCGACAAACCTAGAATTTGATTTTATAACATTAACATTCTTTGTAATTTGCGATATTATGCTTATAAGAGTATTTCAATACTCGAGTGAACACAATATAAACATTATGTCTCTATTTATAATTTTCATAGAGGCATATAAAAAATTGTCATAACCTAATATTAATATGGAGTATGTAGTAAATGATTACCTATACATCATGGAGAAGATTAGTGAACATCCATATTAATATTTCATAATTATTTATTTTTAATATAAAAAATAATATGCTAAATATACTGTTTCTTTTAAAGATAATTTTAGAAAATCATGCATAAATTTACCTTTGACCAATCTACATCTATATTACTTTAAAGTACGAAGGTCTTAATTAGAAAGATTGATTAAAATTTTTGTTCTTTAAAAAAAGACTAGATAAAATTATCATTTACTATTTTTGTAAAGATTTTTATTAATTATCTTTATAATATTTAATGAAGAAATTTTATTAAGTACATTTAGTATTGTTCTTTAATTATTATGTGATGACGAGTTATCACATTCCTCTTTATTTACATTGTTTTATCTTAAAAATATTTTGTTGTTTTTTTAAAGTTTTGTACTTAATAACATAACGTAGACAAATTTTTTATATATATTTATTATTAATATATATAATACACACATAAAAAGTACGTATACTTAATTGACTACTTCAAATATATGAATGTCTATTGAATTTTTTGTCCTTCACCAAAATACTCTATAATAGACAAAATTGTCATGAACCGTTTTTCTGAATTAATTAAAAGCATGAAGACTGAAAGAAAATAGTAAAAAAAAATAAAAATTCAAATAATAATTTTTAAAAAGGAGAAAAAGAACTTTAAAAAGTTCAAAAAAAAGGTTGAAAAACGGTCCCCAAAAATAGGAAAAAACTTCCGAAAAAAAGGTTGAAAAATAATGTATTTATTTATAAAGATGTGAGATAGTAATATTTACTCAATTATTTATAGTCTTATGCTCAATGATGTAAGTTACAAATGTAATGATTTATTTAATTTTTATACACTTTTTATTAATTGATATGATTCACGTTCAAAGTACATACACTAAACTAGCATATTCAAAATTAAAGAACCTAAAATATATGATAAGAGCAATTAGAAGAATTAAAAATTAAAGAATTCTAAAATATATGGTAGGAGAAAAATATATTTTAAATATTCAGGAATTCTAAATATATACTAAATAGCACCATAATTTTGACTTTTGATATCAATAGAGAAATTTTGTTCACTACATAATATTCATCTTTATGTGCACTTTTAATTTTTATCTTATTAATTATTTATTATTTTTTAAAATTTTGTACTTAATAATATAATGTGCACACAATAATTTTTATCATATATAAATTTATTAAAGACTAAACGGTCAACAAAATTTATTGAGTTTTGACTAACTAGTAAACTTGAATTTTTAATCATATCCTTAATAAATAGGGATAACTTATAGATCTCTTCTTAAATTTAATGTGATATAACTAATCTTTCTCGTAATTTTTGATATCAGGACCACAACCCCTTATAAATACCTAAGGTGTTAATATTTTTGTTTTATCATATTTTATGCATCACCTCAGTGAGGTTAGTGTATTGTTTTTCCTATTCCTTATTACACTACAAGAAAAACAATCTCTAAGGAAGGGAATTATGGTCCCTAAAAATCAAAAGTTGATCCCTAAATGACCTATTGCGACGAAAATGGCTGGTCGCCACCCGTCCTAATAGCCTTCTTCGCTAAAGGTTATTTGTGACGACTTGTCGTTAAATGTCTTTAGAGACGGTAATAAAGTTGGTCACAAAAATACTTTTAGAGGCCACATATCTCGTCCCAATTAGATGAAGTTCTTCTTTGAAAAGTAGTTATTTTCTAGTCATTAAATCAATTTTGCGACAAGTAACTACCTCGTCCTAGATTAACATTTAGAGACGAGAAACTATCTTGTCTTTGATTTACCTTTATGGATGAGAAAGTAACTCGTCTTAGATTAACCTTTTGAGACGAGAAGCAAGCTCATTCTAGATTAACATTTAGAGACGACAAAGTAGCCCATCGTAGATTAACCTTTAGAGATGAAAAACTAGCTCGTCCCAGATAAAGCTTTAGGGACGGGAAACTAGCACATACTAGATATTTAATGCCTTAGAGATGAGAAATATTTTTTATTTCTAATTGACCATCAAAGATTCTAAACCATATCACAAATATATAAATTATCAATAAATACAAATTTGCTACTAAAAATCTTTGTATAAAAGGGTAATATATAGTTAACAAAACTTAGATTTCAATATTTGCTTAGCAAACAAAACTTATTAGCTAATTAGAGTCTCAAGGTAGTCTATGTTAAGGAGTTGAAAGTTTTATGGAGAAACTAAGTTTTACATATTCTTGTTCATGTAAAAGTTTTCTCGAGGAAGTCTCCATAAGTTTTGCATAACATTAATAGCAGAATAATAATAATCTTGTGCATCTTATGAACTTGAATCTGAGCTTGTAGCTTCAATTTCTAAAATTCGCCAAGAGTTATCCAACAACATCAACAAGCTGCACCAATATAAATAAGAAAAATTAATTACGAAATCTTTAACAAAAAAATCAAATATATAGAGTTAGAATTCAAAGAAAAATCAAGGCCCAACATCAAGAAAGCATGCAAGTGTTTCTCCAATGCAAAAGCTACTTATAAGAAAAGCAGAGAGCATGGTCAATATTGCTCGGGAACGTTGACAAGTATCATTTTGGAATTAAAAGGGGATGGCGAGAGTTCATAAAAACAAATATCGTTCAATTTGGAGATATTTACGAATTTGAAATCACCAACAATGGCACAATACCAATAGTTCATTTCCATTGTAAATATAAAGCAGTTAACGATGGAAAAGGAGGATTAGTTCTTACAGATATGAAGGCTACTGGGAGAACATTTAATTACCTGGTCCAATGGTCACGAGCAGGAAACAAAAAACAAAGAAAGCAATTGTGTAGAAAATAGAAGATATGCGCATACAACTATTCTAAAAATAAAAGACGTGCACACAAATGTGCAGAAAATGAAAATAGAGGAATAAGATGCGTGTGTGCAACTGTGTAGAAAATAAAAATCAGAGAAGAAAGTACAGACGTGCAATTGTTGAAAATTAAAAAAGAAAAAAAGCAGATTATGAAGTGACGGACGTACAACTGTGCAGGAAACAACAAACAGGGAATGAAACTTTAGATGTATATTATGAATTACCGCAACCAATGATATACGTGCGGAGAAAGCTTTCCATTTCATAGAGTTGGCTTCTTTATCAAGCTTACAAATGTTATGGAAGAGTTTGGCATTACGTCTCTCTTTCCCAAAAGTAAATCTCTTTTACAATGAAATAAAGAAGGATCAGTTCTTAGAGATATGAAGGCTACTGGGAGAATATTTAATTACCTGGTCCAATGGTCACGTGCAGGAAATAAAAAACAGAGAAAGCAATTGTGCAAAAAATAGAAGATGTGCGCACACAGCTATTCTGAAATAATAAAACAAAGAAGAAAGTACAGATGTGCAGTTGTTCAAAATTAAAAAAACAGATTATGATGCCATGGGCGTACATCTATGCAGGAAACAACAAACAAAGAAAGAAACTTAAGATATTGATGACAATAAAACTCCTGGAATCGATGGTTTCACTGCTTTATTTTTTAAAAAGGCATGGGTTGTTGTGAAGCACAGGGAATATGAAATTGGTACATAACATCAAAACTACTTTAAGTATTAGAATTAGAGATAATAGTAGACTTTTTTAGTATATTAGTAGATTGTAATGCATAGCTACTAGTACATTCGTAGTTTCAGGAAGTAGATGGTCAATAGGTCATGTTTACATGAGCAGAAGATATGTTTGAGCTTCGTATTTCATTACTTGGTGATTAATAAAATGTGAATGTTAATTACAAAAAAAAGAAGGATCAGTTGAGAACAAAAAATCAGCAAGTGGCTAGATATGTATCACGTTCAGTAATACCTATTAACAAGAACCTATTTTTTCATCAACTATTTCTAGTATGTATGTAGTTAGGAAACTAGGTTCTTTCTTTCAATCATATCATTAAAAAGTTTCAACAAAAGCCAAGCTGGTATACAAATGAAGATATAAATAATTATCGTTTTGGCGCTAAGCTTTTGTCCAACATTAATGTGATACAGTCATAATTGATCCCCTTCATTTTTTCAATCTTATTATACTACAAACATGAATACATTTGCTTTGAAAAGACTATCAGCTTCAGGGATATTGAGCCATTTGATGTTGATGATTGGGTTACTAATTTCGACCATTCGTGGTATGAGATTCCTAAATTAGGAAAAGTACATATGGAAATTTTATAGGCGTTAGGATTAGGACACAGAGGAAATATTTCCACTTTTCAAGAAACATTTCTTCGTTAAATCTGTTAATTTAGAGAATATTGATGTAACTATTTCTCATACAGAGCAGCACGCACCAGAAAAGAGGACTGCATACTTTACTGTTATAAGAAAACTATAAAGCTTGCTAAAGGAACAAGAAAATGCAACGTTTGTCATTATAGTATGTAGCGTTGGCTATATTGTTCCCCAAAATGCTAATGATACATGAAGAAACAGATGTAATGAAAAGATTATCGTGTTTATACATATATGAGCAGCCTAGGATCGGGGATAGGAAATTAAGGAGATTCATGAAAAACAAACTACACCTGATCAGATTCGATTATAAAAAATAGAGATTGTGTTGAGATTGTTGCTCAGTGGACCTAGGCTTTTTCTATTCTTGAAAAATATAGATGAAACGCTAAGAGTTAGGCTGAGACCTATCCTAGACAGACTTGTGGTTTCTCTATTTTTAGAAAGTAGATATGAAATAGTAAGAACTATGAGCTACACATAGATTGTTGCTCGACAATTCTCTGCTCTGGTTAGTTCATCTAACTAAAGATTTATTCCTTTAGTTCTTTTCAAATTTTTATTTTTTGGAGCTAAGTTTTTGTCCAACATTAATGTGATACAGTCATAATTGATCCCCTTCATTTTTTCAATCTTATTATACTACAAACTTGAATACATTTGCTTTGAAAAGACTATCAGCTTCAGGGGTATTGAGCCATTTGATGTTGATGATTGGGTTACTAATTTTGACCATTCGTGGTATGAGATTCCTAAATTAGGAAAAGTACATATGGGAATTTTATAGGCGTTAGGATTAGGAAACAGAGGAAACGTTTCCACTTTTCAAGAAACATTTCTTCGTTAAATCTGTTAATTTAGAGAATATTGATGTAACTATTTCTCATACAGAGCAGCAGTCACCAGAAAAGAGGACTGCATACTTTACTGTTATAAGAAAACTATAAAGCTTGCTAAAGGAGAACGAGAATGCAATGTTTGTCATTATAGTATGCAGCGTTGGCTATATTGTTCCCAAAAATGCTAGTGATACATGAAACAGATGTAATGAAAAGATTATCGTGTTTATACACATGTGAGTAGCCTAGGATCGGGGATAGGAAATTAAGGAGATTCATGAAAAAGAAACTACACCTGATCAGATTCAAGTATAAAATAGAGATTGTGTTGAGATCGTTGCTCAGTGGACCTATGCTTTTTCTATTCTGAGAAAATACAGATGAAACGCTAAGAGTTAGGCTGAGACCTATCCTAGACAGACTTGTGATTTCTCTATTTTTTGAAAATAGAGATGAAACAGTAAGAACTATGAGCTATAGTTAGATTGCTGCTCGGCAAATCGTTGTTCTGGTTAGTTGATCTAACTAGATCTTCATTCCTTTGGTTCTTTTCAAAATTTTATTTTTGGCGCTAAGTTTTAGTTCAACTTTTGTGATACAGTTATAATTGATCCCCTTCGTTTTTTCAATCTTATTATATTATAAACTTGAATACATATACATTAAAAAGATGATAAACTAGTATGAGAGAAAAAGAGTAACTCAAACAAGCATCATACAAGTAGAGTTATAGCTCACACAAAACAAAGGATAGACCAAATTTAGAGAAGAAAAATGATCAACTTGCAAAATGGAGGAATACCTGATCAGATTCGAGTATAAAACAAAGATTGTGTTGAGATCATTAGTCGACAGACCTATGCTTTCTCTATATTGAGAAAATACAGATGAAACACTAAGAATTAGGCTAAAATCTTTCATAGACAGACCTGTGATTTCTCTATTTTGAGAAAATAGAGATGAAACAGTAAGAACTATGAGCTACACTTAGATTAATGCTCGGAAAATCACTGCTCTAGTTCGTTGATCTAGATAAAGCTTTATTTCCTTTGGTTCTTTTAAAATGTATATTTTTGGCGCTAACTTAAGTCCAACTTTTGTAATATAGTTAGAATTAATCCCCTTCATTTTTTCAATCTTATTATACTAAAAGCTTGAATAAATTTACATTGAAAATATGATCAACTAGTCTGAGAGAAAAAGAGTAACTCAAACAAGCATCATACAAGTAGAGTTATAACTCGCACAAAGCAAAGAAAAAATCAATTTTAGAGAAGGAAAAAGGTCAACTTGCAAAAACGGAGGCATACCAGATCAGATTTGAGTACAAAAATAGAGATTGTGTTGAGATCGTTGTTAGGAAGACCTGTACTTTTTTGTTTTGAGAAAATACAGATGAAACTTTAAGCTTTCACGCAAACTTTTATTGTCTCTCTATTTGAGAAAAGGAAGATGAAACGCTAAGCTTTCAAGAAGACTTGTGCCTGTAGTGATTATTCAGAGAGATCAACAATTGCTTCAATGCATTTTTAAACAAAACTGAGTGGATTCAGTGTCATAACAATGTGGAGATGAGAGGAGAAGAATAAAGAGGATTTGTGCACATTCTAGGACGGAATAACTATGGATTTTATTTAAACTAAGAGGAACTTTTTTTCTAAAAAAAGATAGGGGAATGTGTCCTGGAACAAACCCAGACATGACGTCTATAGTACTAATAGTTGATTTGGTTCTGGTTTTGTATCAATCCATGCAACATGAAAAGAAACCAAACAAGTTTCTATGATTTTTCCAAGAAAACCTGGATCATACTTGCAATACTTGGATCTATTTTCAGTCTCATTCTTCTTGTCCTAGGAATACTTTTATTTAATCGGTACATGAAGAAGAAGAAAAGTGTGAATGATACAGGGGATACAAATCCAAACTATACCTCAGCACTGAGCCTCTAGAGATTTTATCAAAAGGATTTGGAACATGCTACCAATAATTTCAGTTCGAAAAATATTATTGGAGCCAATAATTTAAGTACTGTGTACAAAGGTACACTGGAAGATAGGAAGATTGTAGCAGTTACGAAACTGAATCACCAGTTCTCAATAGAATCTGATAAATGCTTTGGCAGGGAAGTAAATACTCTGAGCCAACTCAGACACAGGAACCTAGTTAAGGTGCTCGGCTATGCTTGGGAAAGAAAGAAACTAAAGGCTTTAGTTTTAGAATATATGGAGAATAGGAACTTGGACAACATTATTTATGGTCAAATGGCGGACGACTAGACGTTGTCCAATAGAATTGGTATTTTAGTTTCAGTTGCAAGTGGACTGTCATACCTGCATTCAGGCTATGATTTTCCAATAGTGCACTGTTACATGAAGCCTTCAAATATTCTACGGGATAAAAATATGGAAGCACAAGTGAGTGACTTTTGGGACAGCTAGGATGTTGGGTATTCATCTCCAGAATGGGTGCAGCATATCATCAGCATCCGCATTTGAAGGAACTATTGGTTATATGGCGCCAGGTAATAATTCTTACAACTTCTTGACCTACACTTTTACTAGATTCTGTGTTACCTCTCTATTTTTTTTGTTAAGCTGATTTCAGCTCCTATTATTGAAATTAACAGTAATGCACATGAGACTATCTTAAATAAACTATGCTAACATTATTTTACATGATTGCAGATGGTTCATCCAGCAACTGAGTAATCAACCATCCACGCAGATATGATTGAAAGGGTTAAAACCTATTCCTAAAAGATACTGTGTTAATAAAACAAGTAATCAAACATCACATGGTATATTACTACTGTACTCAAATCAAAGTAAATGACGCAAACATATCACAAGAAATTTGAAAATCGTCCTCTAATGGTGCAACTGATATCACTTTAGTTAACTACACATAGAATAGGTTAAAAACAAACTAAAGAAAGAACAAACATTCATGTTATATCACATGTCCAAAATAAGAAACTTAAGGCAACAAGACCAACAATAAAAAGCTGGCAGAAACATAGATGAATTAAGAATGGGAAAAAATAGAAAACAGTACAGCCATGGCAGGGGCAACAGATAATAAATCAAACTATTTTTTGGATTTAATCATATGATTAACCATAGGGATCAAGAACAATTAGTTGCTAATCGATCATGAGAAAAGGGAAGTTGATTTCGTTTCTGATCATAAGTGGAAGATAGATCATGTATAAAGATCGAAGATTCGAATAATACTAGTATTACCTGTTAAATGATCGTCTATTGAGTTGTTGAGTCTTCAGGGATCGATGATTCTTTTTCAGAGAACAAGCTTGTTGTGTATATGAACTTGCTGCTGCGTATGTATGAACTCGCTGTTGCGTATAGCTAGGGCAAACTAGGGTAGAGAATAGCGTGCGTATATGTTTGAGAATAAATAGAGTTTTTTTTTTTTAGAATTTTGGCTCTTTTTTTGGCGCTTATCAGTTTTGGTGTAATTAAATATAATTATTTAAATTTTATTTTTATAATATTTTAGTATTCACTTAATAATTTCCCCCTCCAACCCTTAAATTGCAATTTAGGACCAGGTCCTAATTCTTTTAGGGACTAGATTTACTACCTTCTCAATAAAATATAGAATTTGGGACCAGAATTTAATCTCGTCTCTATGCATGTACTTTTAGAGATGAGATTGTTAACTCATCCCTAAATGTTGGTCTTAAATAAAGCTTTTTCTTGTAGTGTTATATTGTTTTCACTTTTATTGTTACTATACAGGTCAAACTTCTCTATATTATTTCTATGAATTGTTCTTTAATTCGTTTGTTATTAAAAACATGAAAAATCGATCCCTTTTTTTTTTGAATTTGTTATTTTTATGAATTGTTGTTATAGAGAGGTTGTTTAACTATAATCACTAATCTTTTTTTATTCACCGATTAATTTATGTGAACATGGCATCGTCATCTGCTGCTAACGGTGACTGAAGACGCGAGATTTGCAATGAATGGGACAATTTGAGAGACATTGATGTTTTGATAGAAGATGTCAGAGAACAAGGCAGGAATGAAGTGTTGTCTTTAATGATAAAAAGACGTAATACTTATTTGATGAGAGAGAGTGAAATTGAAAATGAACTTGAGACTAAGTATAACACTTTTTATCATAGGTACCTTTGAGTGATAGTTTATTTCTTCCTTATAGGAAAATTATAAGAATTGTGATGTTGTTGGTTGATCGTGGTTCTAGAGAAAAAATAATAATAACATAAGCAAGAGAATAAACTTTATTTTCTCTTGATTTGAAATCCTTTACCTAAATGATGTGTTTATGTTAAGGTATATGTACTTTTTTCATTTTCTTTATCAACTGTCTTCACAAGGTAGATGTAGAATTTGAGTACATGCTATCGTGCCCTCAAATTTCATTTTTTAAAGTCGGGTGTTGGAGAAGGAGAAACGGAAGAAGAAATTATAAGGTATGAAATTTTTTTCAAATGGCATGTTTAAGCTTACAAGATCTCATGATTAAGATAATAAGATAGGCTTCACATTATCACTCCACAATCTTCATATTCATCTTGTCAACCTACTGATCGTGATATTAATTTTGAGCTAAAATATTTTAAAATTATTTTTATGGGTCAAATTATTTTAAACCCATAGGATTTCTTAAATAACTCTTACACCATTAAAGTTTTTCATACACTTTATATGTAGAGCTTCTTTGTATCTATTCAACTATAAGTATAAGACTTTAATTTTTTCGAACGCCTAATACTTAGTCAAATAAAATATACCTAGATCTTTAATATTTATAAAGTACTATTTTCTTTATCTCAATATATGCGGTATTTTTGACTTTTCGTTATTCAAACTATGCAATTTTTTCAATATTTTAAAATATAATTTTTATCATATTAATTTTGCAACTTACAATATTTTTTATTTAACTTTAAATTAAAGATTAACCAAATGAACTTTCGAGAAACAACAAAGTGCTACATATAATTTGTTTGATACAAGGAAACTAAAGTCTATGAAAAGATAGAAATGCATACAATGGAAATGGAAATTAAAAAAAGACAACAACATGTTTCTTCTTCAAATTAAATTAATGTGAAAGACAAACATTTTGTTAATTAATGTCTTATTAGAGAAAAACAATTAATTAAAATGTCTAACAAGCTTTGGTACAATAACACTGAAAGCCACCATAGCAGTCTCCACTGACAGCATTTTCATAGAAACGGCAAACATCATTACAAAAATCTGGACATAGGCCAACATGTTGACTAGGAACTTGGCACCAATTTATTGCCTTCACTCCAATCTCTGCTCATCATAATTAAAAAAAATTAAAATAAATATATAACAATTAATTAACCTCTTTATGTGTGTGTGTGAAATTATTAATGTGATTTCAACAAATATATCAATATCAAATCAAGTATTCATAATTTCAAAAGTATAATAATTACAATTCTAACGTACATACCGTTGTTAGTTGAAACCATCAAAAGGATGATAATAGCTAGAAATAAACGGTTATAGAAGCACACCATTGTATTTTGTGTGTATTTTCCCAAGTCTGAGAGAGAAGATAATATAATTCAAGGATGATTTTGTGTACCATGGATGTGAGTATTTATAGAATTATTTCTTCAAAAAATTCAAAACCCTACTATATTTTCTATTGTAGGGTAACATGGGATACACTAGTATACACTTCATGATTATCAAAAAAAGTAGTAGTGGTCAAAACTCAAAAACATATTTGAATATTATTTTTTATAAATTTTGTATCTGAATTATCAGGTGTTTGTATTTCATATTTAAACTATCACTAACTATTTATCAAAACATATCTCAAAACTGACTAGACCAATAATATTTGAATACATTCTGCAAAAGACACGTAACAACTTAATAATTTGCGTATAAAATTTTGTTCACATGATTGCTAATTCATTAGGTAAAAAATGCAAATATCTAATAATTCGAGTAGAAAACTCTCAAAAGAAATAGTACTTGGGGAACTTTTTTTTAAACCATTATCTCTCACTTCATTAATTAGTCAACTCTTGATCCTTCTATATTCATCTAGTTGTATTTTTAAAATCAGTTGAAAAATAAATAAATTATAAGGGTTTCTTAATATTTGGCCCTCGAAATTAACACTCCTATTTAGTACTTCAAGTGGTTAATTAATCAACATTACTATTAATCCTATTTAATAATTCAAATGGGTGACAACATGGATGAAAAATATATAAAAGTTATGATAAATAAAACTTTTTATTTAATAGTATTACGATAAAATATCTCTCTATTTTTGCATTATTTTCTGATTTTTTTTTTATATTACAAAACATAAAAAATAGATTATAAAGAAAATTTGGTTGTTATCTAAGAAAATTTGAGTGTTATAGAAATGACTGTTATAAGAGTCCTAAATGTAATAACTAAAGAAATTTTTATTATTTTTATTCAATAATTAATTAACAATAAAAATAATGTCCTTGTCTGATGACGATATTGACAGAAGGCTCGAGATTTGCACCGAGCTAGAGAATTTGAAAAATCATTCGATATAAGATGTTAGATTACAAGGAAAAGATGTATTGGTCTCTTTAATGACATATATAGTTGCTTTTTATTTATGGAAAGTATTTGAACTTGAAATGAGCTTAAAATAAAATATAACTTCTTTTTATCGTAGATATCTTTAATTTTATTTTCTTTCATGCATGTAGGAAGATTATAACAACTGCTAGATTGATTAATTGTTGGGAGCAAAAAATAATAATATACACAGGACACTAAAATTTAATAAAGTATATGTATTTTTTGTGTTAAATTTAATTTTATACTTCAACACAAAATTTAATCGATCCCCCCCCTCCCCCTTTTTTTTTTTTTTGAATTTATTGTTTTTATGAATTGTTGTTATAGAGAGGTTGTTTAACTATAATCACTAATTTTTTTTTTAATTCACCGATTAATTTATGTGAAAATGACGTCGTCATCTGCTGCTAACGGTGACTGAAGACACGAGATTTGCAATGAATGAGACAATTTGAGAGACATTGATGTTTTGATAGAAGATGTCAGAGAACAAGGAAGGAATGAAGTGTTGTCTTTAATGATAAAAAGACATGTTGCTTATTTGATGAGAGAGAGTGAACTCGAAAATGAACTTGAGACTAAATATAATACCTTTTATCGTTTGAGTGATAGTTTATTTCTTTCTTATAGGAAGATTATAAGAATATTATGTTGTTGATTGATCATTGTTCTAGAGAAAAAAAAATGATAACATAAGCAAGAGAATAAACTTTATTTTCTGTTGAATTGAAATCCTTAACCTAAATGATGTGTTTATGTCAAAGTATATGTATTTTTTTTCATTTTCTTTATTAACTGTCTTCACAAGGTAGATGTAGGATTCGAGTACATGCTATCGTGCCTCTAAATTTCATTTTTTTTAAAAGTGGGGAGTAGGGGGAGGGAGAAATGAAGGAGGAGATTACAAGGTACAGGAATCAAATCCTCACCAACAAAGTGAAAATTCACGTAACTAACCAATTGAACCACAAATATCCCCCTTCAAGTCTGACTTATGGGATTACACTGAATATGTTACTTCATTTATTTTAATTTATTTGTCCTATTTTTCTTTTTAATCAATTTAAAGAAAAATATCTTTCCTTTTTTTGACAATTTTTAATTAGTTTCAAATTTTCAAATGGCATATTCAAGGTTACAAAATCTCATGATTAAGATAATAAAATAGACTCCACATTATCACTCCATAATCTTCATATTCATCTTGTCAACCTGTTAGTAGTAATATTAATTATTGGGCTAAAATAATTTAAAAATTATTCTTAACAAAATATAATATTATTATATTATTTTTTTATGGGTCAAATTAAACCCATACTATTTTAAATTTTTTTATCTTAATAATATAATGTGCACACAATAATTTTTATTATATATAAATTTATTATGTATTATTGATTAACACAATACACATGTGTGAAATTCGTGCATTTAACTTGTTACTTTAAAAACATAAAGGTCCTTAATACGTTGATTGAACTTTTTTGACTTTATTAATATTTATAAGATTATACAATAGATAAAATTGTCATTTATTATTTTTAAAAAAATTATTAATATATTTATTATTAATTAATACAATACACACTAATATGTGCATTTAACTAATTTTAAAAAAAGGTCAATAATATTTATTTAAAAATTAAATAAGTATTCATTTTAGATAAACTCGTACTTAATTAGCTGTAATAAACATGATCACAATGGCAAAGTCTAAATTTAATTATCTAAAGATTGAATGACCTCCTGAAAAATCAGGTTAAAACTTTATTATGTTTTTTATATTTTAGGCTTTTTCATATAAGTTTTGGGTCAGCTCATATCTATGATTTTAAATTAAATCTTTATTTATCAATTTTTTTTAAAAAAGAATAAAAAATGAATTATTCATAGATGATTAATATGTTTAGGTTGTATGATTTTTATATTAATATACTAAAAAATTAATCATTTTGTGTTAGAAATAATAGTTTAGTATTTTTTTGTGGGGAAGAAAATGATAGTTATATGATCATTTGCGACATTGATATGTGCACAGACCTTAAGTTTATCTTGTAAAGACAATAAATAAAAAAAAAACCAAGAATATACATCGCTTTTAACACAAACACTTCATTTAGGCATACTATTTCAAATTTAAAGATCTCTTATATATTATCTTTCCATTTTTTCTTCCAATATTCGACCATAAGAACAATTCTTATAATCTTTCAATATATAGGGAAGAAAATAAAAATCAATCAAAGTGTCTACGATAAAAAAAATTATAATCAGTCTTAAGTTCATATTCAAGCTCAAATTTTCTTCCCAAATAAGTACAATATATATTTATCAAATTAAACTACTCTTCTTTCGTGCCTCTTAACGTAACATCCCTCATTTGAAAATGAGTTTCACGCAAATGGTGCCTCACAGTGCCCAGCTCCATGCAAATCTCACATATTCGATCTCTGTTATTATTATTAGGTGCTGCCATTAATTTTTATGGTTGATTTTATTACTGGACAAAAAATGAGAAAAGAAATTAGTTGTTACAATCAAACCTTTGTAACATCTCTATGACAACAACTATGATGAGCTATAGAAAGGTCTGATTGTATATATATACGTGATAAATTAATTAGGGAACTTTTGCAATTAATTAAGCACTAGAAGATGAGGAAAAAATAATTATTACGGTCAAACCTCTATGTAACAAAATGATTTCATAAATAATGTACTTGATAGTTTTGTATTCTTCTTCTTAAAATCAACTTAGTACTTCTTCTATTTCAATAAATAATGTACTCCATACTTTGACATTCACGTGCAACGCATGTGCATCAAAACTAGTTAAAAATAAAAGAGAAAATAAAATAAGTTAAAGGAGTTGTTAACAAAAAATCAAAATAAAGCAATAAATGTAATAGAGAAAATATACTTAAAAAAAACCCGAATTTAGCTGCAAAATTTGGTTTAGCACTTTAACTATACAGACATTTAAATATCCTATCTAACAACTTTTAAATAAATTCAATACCACCCTGAAATTATAACACCACTCTCACCTGCCACATCATAGCCACATAAGCACCACAACATAGATACATCAGCGCCACATATTTAATTTTATTTATTCTTTTGTTTATTCGCCATTTTAACTATAACACTTTTTTAAAATTAATTTATACAAATTAATTATTTAAAAATGTATTTTTTTAAACACAAAATTTAAAAAGTGGACCCATTTTTATTCTTTCCACCCCACCCTACCCCCTTACTTCTTTCTTTTTTCTTTTTCTTCACCATTTCTAGCCCTTCTCCTCTTTTTCCCCACCCTCAGCCCCACCCCTGTCCTCACTTCTTTCTTCTTCCTTTTTTCCCACTATTTTCACCTTTCACTGCTCATTTTCACCATTCAATTTTAAAAAAAGAAAAAAACTTTAGAGAAGAAGCAAGGTGGGAGAATGAATTTTTTTAGAAGCCATTTTTTTCGTCACAACTTATATGAAACATGAATGTTATATAATAAAGTTGATAGCCCACATTTTTTGAATCACAAATATTAAAATGTTAAAATGAGTCATTCAAAATTCAAGAAAGTTTAAATTTGTGAAATTGTTGTTAATAATATAGAGTGGAATCAACGTTAATAATATAGTATTGCTATTGGATTTTGGGGATTACTAAAAGAATAGTGGAGTAAAAATAGTGGATAGAGGTGTGGATGAAGATGGAGCCCAAGAGGACTTCAATGGAGAAAGATAGGTGTATTGAGGAAGACAAGAAAATAAAGAGAAAAAAATTAAAAGAATTTTTTTAAAAGGAAACCCACGTGTTTTTAAGTAAATCTTTTAGATAATTTTTTTTAAAAGTTATTATATCAAAAAGAAAATTTAAAATATTAATTATATATTGATCAATAAAAAAATGGCATGTATATAATTTTTATAAATTCAGTCATTTTTTCTCTTTTCATGCGTTTTCAGGAGAGTGTATTCACTCTCTCTACCACGTCAATTCTTAAGGGGTGATTAAATCATTTGAAAATTGTTAGGGGGGTGGGGTAAATTTAAACGCTCGTATAAAATAAACAAGTCATGATTTAAAAAAAATAAACATAAGATGTATTATTGTTTCTTTGGTAAACACTTTAATACTTTCTAGTTATCATTATTTGATAAATATTTGTAACTTGGAGAAATGTAGCTATTAGGGGAGATGATCAATATGGACTTCATTATCGGTTTGTCAAGGTCCCGAAAGCAACATGATTCGATATGAATTATTGTGGATAGGATGATCAAATCAACTCACTTCTTAGCAGTTAAGACAATTGCCACTGCAGATGAGTTTGCCAAGTTGTACATCTGGGAGATAGTGAGTCGACGACAAAAATAGTGATTTTTAGGTCCCATAGAGGAACCATTCGGCGGTACATCGGATGAGGACCTTGGGTCACTAATTTTTTTTTACAGTTTCTAAGCTTTCTTAGAGCATTTTAGCGGTCTAAATTGGTGGACCACTGAATTTTCAGATTAGGCAGACTCCAGTAATGGTCATACCATTTTACTCTGAACTCCAATAAAGGAGAAATTCAATGAGTTAAAAATATAATTTAAAGATCTAAAATTTGATATATTATGGATCACCTAACTCATTATGTGATGAGATATATGATTATTTGAAGTTGACCCTCCTATGAACTCACACTGAAACTTAGCCGATTGAAATGTTTTGAACGGGTGTCCCTTATGACCTTAAACCACATCTGACACACTTCAATTACTTAGGAAAGGACTTTAACATACATTCACAACTTTGAAATTATCGGATCACCTGATTTTATAAAATTTCATATCAAAACTCAATCGGTAAGAAGGATTTTATCTCAACTTTGTGGCAAAGGATTTTTGTGAACTTGATTCATCTAAAATCTATCATCCCATTATTGAATATGATTTAATACATGTATTCAAGATTAGAATCATTCGGTATGATCCCATATTCATAAGAGGGAAGTTTGGATCTTAGCTTAGAAATTTTTAAGGTGTTACATATCTCCCCCTTTGGATCATTCGTTTTCAAATGATGGGTAACTAGAGATGGACTCGAGACATGAATAACAATCAAGGCTCAATTGATCAACTAATCAATCAATCAAACTCTATAGTCAATCAACTATTCAAACTCCAGTATGAACATATCATTTTAGATAAAAAATAGGGACATTATCTTCAACTTTATCATTGAAGAAAACAAATGGAACATTAAAACTCAATCAATTGAATCCTTCAAACTTCTAGACAATCATCTATTAAAAATCAAGAATGAACACTCGACTCGCAGGTAGGGAACTCTCTCATTAGAAGGCATCATTCTAGGGATTAAAAAAGGGTTGCATCCCAAATACTCCCATCAAGTTTCCTCATGACTTCAAGAGAAGATTGATTGTCCAATACAAGGGTAGGACCACTTCGTTTCAAGAGATAGGACTGATATAATTCAATCTTGGTGAATCTCCTTAACCATGCTCTCCTCCCGGTCTATCACACTTTATCAATTTAAGCCTATAACTCTTATCAAAGCCTAAGTTTGTTACATACTCTCATCAAGGTCAAGTTAATCCAAAGTCACAACGTGTTACCTATAAGATATTCGTGCTCATGAAAATCTAACCCACTCAATTTTTATTCTATACCTTTGTAAGGATTTTTCACTTAAAGGATGTTACTCCTTATTACCGCTTCAATACACCTACTCAAAACCCTCACCCAGAGGTCACGAATAGCCTTCTACAAATCACTTACATTAGGACCATCATATATTTAAGCCTATCCTTCTAACCACTTTATGGCCTTTTTAGGTCAACATCGCTTAAGAATATGCAAACCTGCCATAGAACCTCTACATCCACAATTGCATTAACTCTTACCAAAAGATACACCTATGTTCTCTTACCTATCTATTGCACACATCAAGATTTCATCTCGCTCCTCCTCTACATCTATAACTTTAAATAGAATTAGTACAACATCATTATCAAAATAAAATACACTCACTCTCTCTCTCCCACCAACCATCACTCATCTACTATCATCAACATTGCTATTAAGATTGGAAAGGAGGATCATTAAAAGGGCTTAGAACAAAAGATCATTAGCATAATTCCATAAAAAAATTTGATCTGAGAACATTCATAATGTAATATGATCTCCCTCGATTTTCAAGACTCATCCTGAGTTCATAGAATTGTACAGAGTGCAAAAATCAAGTCACATCATGTTCAACATAGGACTGGAATCCTTAGATTCATGAAGTAAGATCAAAATCACTGAATGAAGTTATAACTTTTGATCCTTGAAATTTGATACAAACATGAATCAACATGAGGTGTATGGGTCTAGGACATGGGTATACACTCATATTTAAGTCAAGAATAAAGCATCACCTCGATTGAAGTATAAGGAACACATGAGATAGAAAAGCATTAATGTCTCATCCTGATCAACTCATCATTATCGAAAGCTCAAGAAACACATTGGTTCATTACCTCATCATTTTCCCCTTAGCTTAAAGGTCATATCTCTAAGTCTGCAAATAAATTCTTCTTACTAAGCTATAAATACAACTCTTCACATGGTTAAGGCATCACTATCCCCAAGGCATTTTAAACTCTCCTATTATACTATACTCAAATATATAAAATTGTTACTAAGACTTTCTTCTAAGATACCACTCTTAGCTTTCTTTAGTCTCTATGAGCAACTTTCTACACTTGCTACTCCACAACAATTCAATTATACTATCTAGGTTCCCATAGCAAGTCATAAGTTAGAGCTTCACACAACTTTACATTATCGCAAATACACATCTTAAGCCTCTTCTTATCTAATGATCTATCCTCAATTCACTATTTTTATCTAAGGGGTGTCTACACCATACTCATGGCATTACGTTCCTTGAAAGTCAACACCTAAATCCCGAACATACAATACGACAAACCTCTTAGAGTAAATCTCTAACTAAGACTATCACAATCATAATGTTGTCTCATTCTTCACAATGTTCCTCACAATTCAAGATTAGAGTCCAGTGCTAACATGTGCATCATACACTTCCCTTATATTATACCAACCTATAGTTACAAGGTACAAATTGGGAACATAGGCCCACTAAAATCTTATAGCGAATACTCAATCATCACACCCTCTCTTCACTACTCAAGTACCATTCACTATACCTTCGTATTGAGCTAAGCTCATAACTTTATGAATTTCATGGGGCTCTTCCTTTAGAATCGTAAGCCTAGTTTAGATCTATCACCTCAAAAGTACTCTATTCCCCTATTTCAACATCTATACTTCACCCTTACTAATATGAATACTATAACACATCAATGTAAACCTCTTTCTAGCTTGAGCATATTCTATATCATTCTTCCTCTATACCTCATCATGAAAATCAAATAGTACTTACTACTCTTTCGTCAAAACTTATGATACTCAAATTACCACCTATTACTTACCTAATAGATACTTAACGTTAGTTACAAGCCTCAATCATCCACTACTCTCGCTATTTGATCTCTTCTTTTCTACCATGATTCTTCTAGCTCTAGCATGACTACATTCAACTCATGGATTACAAGACCTCAAATCATATCCCCTTAGGTGCTAATATTATATTTTTCGAAACATAACTTTCCCTCTCATGGATAATGCCGGAAGCAATTTTTTGATAAGAGGGTCTGGGGTGCATCTTGATCTTGCTTGAATGCATAATTCATATGAATAAGAGTGCATTCTTTCAAATTAATCAACTCATCACACTAGTTAGCTTTTCTCAAGCCTGATGCAGTCTCTCTACCATTTAAATTTATTTATCACACGGTAACTCATCAGTAAGGAGCTAAATATTACTGTCTCTATCACCTCGTAAATGAGGCATAGTTAAAAGGTTTAGAGCAATGCACAAATCATCATAGGTTTCTTAAGAAATAACTCTATTGCACGATTCAGAATCTGAAAAAAGGGAAACTTTTTCCTAAAAGTCAATAGTCCCTTATTTATAGAAGTGAGCCCCTCATAACCATAAATAAAATCCTACAAACACGACTTTATAAATACCTTAAGACACTTAAACTCTATGCTCTGATACCAAGTTTGTCACGTCCCGAGCCTACACCCTTGGCATGAATGGCACCCAAAAACTATTGCTAGCTCCCAAGCGAACCACTTGGCCCCAACTCATTCATTCAATCAACAGTGGAAAACTCTGTTTATGTATACGTAACATTCTAGTGGGATCTTCAATCAATGACTCAATAAAATAAGGGTTTAAAACTAACAATCCAAATTAATTCAATATTGTAAAAATAGTTTGAAAAGTACAAGTCTTAAAAATAAAAACATCAATTCTAATCCATCAATGTCTATGAAGCCTTTATCTCTAAGCATCTAGATGGTGCCAATGATAGGTTCATGGCTATATTAAATCAAAATAAAAATACTAAACTCGAAGTAAGAAATATATAAGTGGTATCCTCTGAATGCTGGGAAAGACTCATCAATCAACTAATAGAGATAAAATCCTCAATGAAGTGCCTACTGATGATCTCTAATATTTGTCTCTACATCATGAAAAGATACAGGTCCAAATGGACGTCAGTATGTGAAATGTACGAGTATGTAAAATAGCTAGAAAGGAAAAAACACAATCATAGGTAATCAACTCAACTCAAGAGACTCAACTCAGTAAGATAAGAAACTCAATCAGAATTTCAAAGTCAAGTAAAAATACGATTTAGATAGAGACCAATCATATCTCAACCAATTCAAGTACTATCATGACCTATTGAGAGTTTCTCTAATTAAAAACCATCACCTATGAGCCGGTGATGATACAACAAAGCAGTGTCATTGCCCACCTGTCCAATACCTTTCCAGGGTAAGGGACACACACAATCCATCAAGCCTCTTTAAGGACTTCAGAGGTATGACCCCTATCAATCAACCTATGTTAGCAACATAGTTATTGAGTTTGAGTTGGACTTACTCTTACTCAATTCGATGCTCAATACTTCTCCCAATACTCAATGCTCATAAAATAATCAATCCAATCAATAAGTCTCATAAGGACTCTTATCGATCCATCATAATCAATACTTTTGGCTTATCAACCATCCAATCAGTTTTCAATCACATTTTTCAAGAGAGGTTTAGATAATCGTTAAGAGGACTATCAATTTAGACCAATCATTTGAGTTCAATTATAAAGATTCTAGAGACCATGAAGTTCTATCAACATCATCATCACCATTCTCACATCACAATCACAATTATATTAGGCTCTAGACCCAACTCCTAGGTTCATTCATGAAAATTTAAATAAAATAATATCTAGAGTTTATACTTAAAATAGGAGTTCAAATTATTTTTTCAAGAAATAAGTTCATAATATTTATTATGCAATATTATGTAAAATATATATATTTCAAGAAAATTCTCAAGAAAACCTTCATAGAGATTCAATCCCTTCATAATCAACCTATCATATCTCATCAAAGTTACATTCATATTCAATAATATTCGCATTCATAGGTTTCATATTCATGTACTATTCCCAATTAATGCATCTAGACATTCTAAAGAGACAAATATAGCCATGATTTATACAGTAAATGATGCAATTCTTGTATTCAAGAAATTAACTCATGAGAATTATCAATCATTTAATATCATGTAAGAATATTCTAGGGTTTTAGGAACAATCTCAAGAAAATATTCATGAAAGGCTAAATCATTCACAATTTAATTAATTTGATTTATGGGGCACATGAAAGAACAATTCCATTCTTTAGGTTAGCTTTACATACTCGGAAGAACACAAGTTCTTGAAGGAACTCTTGGCTTGGAACCTTATAGCTTGAACTTGAGAAACCCTTTTATGAAGTTCTTGAAGTTTGAAGAAGAAACTTGATTCAAAACTCTAGGTTCTAGAAGAGAATTTTGAACTTGGAGCCGTTGGATACTATGAATTTGGAGAAATTCATTTCTTGAAGTTCATGATCTTTGGGAGAAGGAAAATTGGGAATCTTGAGAGTAAAAATACATATAATGATGTTATTAGGTTATAATATGGCCTTTAGGAAGTTATTTAAGGATAAAATGCTAGAAATATCCTTTTGAAAAAAATCAAATAATCATCAAAATTGAAAAAAATGACCATGGGACGAGTTTCGATGACTAACATGGTGATGTTTGGGCCCCATCATCAAATCATTCAGCGGTATGCCAAATGAGGACCTTGGGTCACCATTGTTTTACAAACTCTAAGCTTTCTTAGAGCATTTCGACGATCTAAATTGGTGGATTGCTGAATTTTACAAATTCGACAGGTTTCAGTAAAATGGTCATAACGTTTTACTTCAAACATCGATTAAGGCAAAAATAGATGTGTTGGGAGGATAATTAAAATATATATAATTGAATATATTATGGGTCACCTAACTCATTATGTGATAAGAGATATGCTCATTTGAAATTGACCCTCCTATAAACTCACACTGAAACTTAGTCGATTGAAATATTTTAAACTTGTCTTGACCTTAGGTGTCCCGTATGACCTCAAATCACATCCGACACACTTCAATTACTTAAGAAAGGACCTTAAAATACATTCATAACTTTAAAATTATCAGATCACCTAATTGCATAGAATTTCATATCGAAACTCAATCGGTAAGGAGAATTTTATCTCAACTTTGTGTTAAAGAGTTTTTGTGACCTTAATTCATCTAAAATCTATCATCCCACTATAGAATAAGATTTAATACCTATATTCAAGTTTATAATCACTCGGTATTATCCCATATGCATAAGAGAGAAGTTTAGATCTTAGCTTAAAATTTTTCTAGGTGTTACAATTATCTTCTAGGTATGTAAGGCTATCATAACATTTGATTGAGTTTATCAACATGCCCAATATATAAATTTCATCGTGAATGAGTTTGAGTTGAGTTTTATCATAGTTATTGAATTCTTAATGAGCTAATTCTTCTTCTATTGAGTTTTTTTATAATTGTGCATTAAGATTATTATCGTGTCTATCTATCAAATTATTGGAGTTATTGTTTGTGACTACTTTTTCATGAACCCTAATTGAGTTAATGATCATGGATTTTCTATGCATTATTTGATATTGAGATTGATAATTTTTTATGCATTAAATAAAGTATGATTTTAAATCTGCGCTTATGCATAATTTATTGAGTTTTGAAAGAGTACGAGCATTGAGTTTAAATAATTCTGAGTATTGAGTAAACTGACATTATGAGAAAAACATTTTGACGGTATATGGTAATCTTAAAGTATGTTTTTTTTAATTAAAAGAGCATGATGATTTGAGATGAGTTTGAGATTTTGAGTTAAACTCTAATGAGACTAAATGAGATGATTTGAGTATTTTAGTTGATTGAGCATATGAATATATATATATATATATTATGGGAGTAGTATTAAGCATCGATTTGGATAACAGTAGAGGTAACTTGAGTCTCATAAACTATGTAGCCATCGTACGATAGACCTAGCCTCTCTTGTCCCAAAATAAGACTTTTATTATTAGATCATAGAGGTTGAGCATCCCTTACAGTGACAAGTATTGGATGGTTGTGGCAACGACAACTTGATATTATACCATCACTCGCTCATAGGTGATGGGTGTCACATAGAGAAACTCCCTAAGAGTTAATATACTATTTCCAAATTGTACATTCATATTTATGATTGATGAAAACTTTAGTTATATTTTTAACTTGTATATCACATAGATGTTGAGTTAAGCCTAATTTTTTGAGTATCATTGATGCATTTGTTTTGCTTAGCCATCTTATATACCGTACATTCCAAGTAGTGATGCCACTTGATGCTGGATCATTTTATGATGCAGATACATGTGCTAAGGATCCTCAACAGATGCCACATTGAACATTCCTAGTATTTTGAGTTTTGGTGAAACATTTTAGCATTCGGAGGACATCTTTTACTTTAATTTTATTTTTTATTTTGAAGTAGCTTTGGACTTATTTTGTCACCTTCTTATGAGTTGATAGAGACTTCATAGACTGAGTCAGATAATGTTATTTTGGAATCTATTTTGAAAAGTCATTCTTATTTATATAGAGCTATTGATTTTGTTTATATTATGAGTTACTTTCTATTTGTCTGTGATGTTTCAGAGCCTATTTGAGTATTCATTTGATTCTATTAAGTCTTTTGCTAAATGAATGAGTGATGAAACTAAGCGGTTTGCTTGGAAACTAGAAATGGTTTTTTAGTGTTAGCCATACCTAGGATACTCTCTCAGAGTGTGAGAACTTTAGTGTTAGAGCATAAGGTTCAAGAGTACTAGTGTATCTGTGAAGCTAAATCTAGTATAGTCTTGTTTCTGAGTATGTCGTGCATCACACTTATGATCAGGAGGCTATGATACATTAGAAATTGTTTCACTTTATTGAATTATGAGATTGTATGATATAGTTTAACTCTATAAAAGTTTCTTGCTAACTCGTACATTACGCATTTGCAGATAATGCCTCCAAAGCATTCCACCAGTCAGATAAGTGTCGCAAGCACTAAAGTCCCAATGCTAGAAGCACCGTTAGGATCAAGAACCAGGGGACTACCTACGAGGACTATTAAAGCTCTTTAAATTCCCACTACTTAGCCACTTCAACCTTTAAGAATGAATTTAGGGGAGCCATAACTATGCTCACCCAACTATCAGCTTCTCAGGCGGGTCACCAGAATACCCTTGCTCCTAACACTAGCACCCAAGAGTTGCCAACTTTTGTAAAGATTAGAGAATTTTTGAGGATAAACCCACCGATCTACACAAGGTCTAAGGTTAAGGAAGATCCACAAAGTTTTATTGATGAAATGTGGAAGGTTTTGAAAGCAATTTATGCGACTAAGATAGAAAGGTTGGGGCTTGCTTCCTACCAACTCAAAGATGTGACTAATATTTGGTACAACTAATGGGAGGAAAGTCGTGGCGAAGATGATAAGCTTACAGTATGGGACAAGTTTCAGAGTGCATTCCTTGATCTCTTCTTTCTTAGGGAGTTGAGGAATGCAAAAGTGGAGGAGTTCATAAATCTAAAGTTGGAGGGGATGATAGTCAAGGAGTAAAGTTTGAAGTTTATCCAATTGTCCTAATATGCTCTAGAGATGGTTTCAGACATGAGGTCTAAGATGAGAAAGATTGTTTCTAGGTTTAGGTTGGGTAAGTATGTGAAGAAAGCTAGAGTGCAAATCATCACTGTTGATTTCTAACATGGATATATCTAGACTTGCGGTTTATGCCCAACAGGTTGAGGATGACAAGAGAAAGATAGGGAGGAGCATTTGAACAAGAGAGTTAAATTGATTAGATACCAAACTAACAAAAAAACAAGGTAAGAGTGATAGGTCCTTCTAAAAGAGATCTTCTAATTATGCACCATTATTAGCGAGTGTGCCTGCACCCAAGGGCCAATAATATTTTAGAGCTCAAGGTTCACAGACACAAGTGAGTGTGGGCCTGTGCGCCAAAGATCGAAGGAAAAACCAACATGTGGAAAGTATGGTAGATTCCATTTGTGTAACTATCATGATTACACCAATGCTTGCTACAAGTATGGTCAGACAGGCTATTTTCTGAGAGAATTCCTAATGTGGAAACAAAATGATTGTGTAAAAAATCTTAACTTTTTTTGCAGCACCGCAAGGTCGAGGCAATCAGAGAGGTCCTACTACTACTGGAATAGACAAAGGTACAAACTTTTTGTATGGTGTGGACAACCAACATGACCAAGAGAACTCGCCTGATGTTGTGATTGGTATGCTCTGAGTCTTTTCTTTTGATATTTATGCCTTACTTGATCCAGGCATGACGTTGTCTTTTATAGCCCCTTATTTGGCTGATAAGTTTGAGATGCAACCTGAGAGTCTTCTTAAGACTTTTGGTATTTTCACTTCTATTGGTGAGTCTATTCTTATTGAGAGAGTCTATAGGAATTGTACCATTTTCGTCTATCATAAAGATACTATGTTACGACCCGGGCCTAGGTCCTATATGTAACACAGTGAATGAGATCTCCAAAGGAACCTCAAACAAACCCTTAGCATTCAATCAAACATTAAAGGTAAATACAAGGATAAATACATAAGAGGAAGCATAAACATAACATGAGGTATACCATAAGATAGATCATAAGGTAGAGTATATAAGCTGAAACCAAAATACATACATATGTCCAAAACATGCCCTCTAGACCATAACTAAGTTGGGGACTCAGACAGACCCTAGTTCACCCTAAATAATAAAGAAAATACTATCTCTAATACAACCATAGCATTAATAGAAATATATTAGGTTCTGTCTCCAAAGTTGGAGGACTCGCCCAATCTGGATTGTGGAAATATTTGAATCCAGCCACGAGTATGATCAAGTATCACCTGCTCCTACATTGTGATATAATGCAGGCATAAAGTATCCATTAGTACTTTAGAATATACTAAGTATGCGAGTATACAATGTAAATAAATCATGATAAAACCTGCATTAAGTGTTAGATGACAAGGGGTCTCTCTCTCTCTCTCTCTCTATATATATATATATATATATATATATATAGAAGAGAAGTATATAAAAAGGAATACCATATCAAGATGTCTTAAATCAAAATGCACGAATGCTATAGTACATAAACATAAGCGGGGATGAGACCTCAACCGACATGTAAGACCATCCGATCTATTACATAGAATACCAATGTTGCCTCTACATCAGAGAAAGAGTAGTCTACTTGTCAAAGGTAGATTATAACACACATAGCGGGTGGTGGTACATATAATCATCCATATTGGGCATAAACATGAATCTACGGTGGCACGTAGTTATGAAAAATGTAGACTTTATAAGGACCCTTAGGGATAGTCCCTCACCTCCAATCTCATTCGGTGCTAAGTTATCAACCCATAAGAATATATATACATATACATGCTTGTAATATGATCAAAAGCCATTTCAAATCATAGTCATATACATGCTTGGGTTTAAAAGCCAAATCATACTTTAATTCATACTTTCATGCATATGAATAACTCATTCATAACTTATACATAATGATGTATACATACCCATGAGTGCTTGCAGCCAAAACATAGACATTATGTGATCATATTTCATGTCATAACTATACTTGTCTTGAAATCATAATCATAGTAGTCATACTTGATAGTCAAATCCATAGTAAAACTTCATGAAAAATCATGTTCATGCATGCTTATGTCATGAAGAATGAAGGAATAGCATGGGTACTTGAAATTCATACTTAAATGATGAAATTAAGATAGACTCACACATAAACATGAAGAAATAAACATTCAGATCATAATTGACATTACCTATGTATAAAATCAGGCTTAAAAGAGACATGCAAGCTCAAATCTCATGATAATCATATGAATCAATGAAATAAGGAGTAATTCATACTTAATTTATCATTTGAGAATGACCCATAGCATAATTTAAGCATTTCAAAATCAAATCATCGAAATCAACTTTGAAACTTACTTAAAGTTCATGAAAAGTTGGAAATAAGAATGGGACTTCATGATTGAAATGGAATAATGAATGAAATAACACATACCTTACTTGAATTAAAGGGTGTGAGATGAGATAGACTTGAACTTGGTAGCACACTTGAGACTTTAGCTTGATTCTTCAAAGTGTAGGCTTGAATGATGTTTTGAAAGTTGAATTCTAGGAATGAAGTGTTGGAATAAAAATGAAGTGAATATAAATGACTGGAGAATGATTCAAGAGTATTAAGATAGGCAGAAAAGTCCTAAAAGACCAAGGAATGAGGCCAAATTACCAAAATAGCCCCAGTTAAAATGGAGCCAAAAGTGACCAGGGAGCCTTGCATGGAACCCCTTGTGGCCGTGGGGTGCACCACATGCCGTACAGGGGTTTGTGGTGGGACACTTGGGGAAGAAACTTGAGGTCCTTGTGATGGGTCTCTCCCCAGGGCACACCACGACTCATGATGTGCACCACTGGCCGTGGTGTGCTCAGTGGTGGGAACATCCTTTAAAAAGCCCCATGGCTCATTATGACAGGCCTTTACAAGGCCAAGGATCCCTCCACATGACCCATCATGATTTGTGGAGTGCATCATGGGCCGTAGAGGGCGCCTTGGAGAGCACCTTAGGCCGAAATTTTTTCAAAACCAATTTTTGAGCAACGTTAAGGTCTTCCGAGGTCTGGGCCTTTACATACTATGGCTAACTTTGTCGAGTTAGACATGGTTAATTTTGATGTCATTCTAGGCATGGATTAACTTTATGTTTATTATGCCGCGGTCGATAGTTGAACTTGAGTTGCCAAGTTTCAGTTTTCTAATAAGCCTGTCATAAAGTATAAAGGCAGTCCCTCAGTGCCCCAGGATCATTTTATTTCCTACCTTAATGTCAGAAAGTTGATCTTCAAAGGGTGTATCTATCATATGGTCAAAGTCAAAGATGTTAATGATGAAACCTATTCCCTTGAGTTAGTTTTTATTGTTAATGGGTTTTCTAAGGTCTTTCTTGATGATTTTCCCAGAGTTCCTCTTGATAGAAAGACAGACTGTGAGATTGATATTCTTTCTGATACTTAATCCATTTCTATTCCGCCATACACAATGGTTTCTACTGAGTTAAAATAGGTAAAAGAGCAATTGAATGATCTTCTTGATAAGGAATTCATTAGGCCAAGTGTCTCACCTCGGGGTACTCTTATTCTATTCATGTGTAAGAAAGATGGGTTCCTTAGGATGTATATTGACTATCGTCTGTTAACACTCAATTTTGACCCTCTTTTCTTCAAATTACATATGTTTGAGCTTCTAAGTTATTAATAAAATATTATATTATTTTTACCATTATTATGGTACTACCCTTATCACATTTTTCGAATTACTAATATAAATACACTCTTCTTTAAAAAGTTACTATTACCACTTTACACTTCATTTTCTAGAAATATACTAAGTGTTGTCTCTTCAGTTCAAATTTTGCACTTACTAAATTAATATGGATTATTAGCGAAAATTATAGTATTAATATTATATTTATACATGTCGTATTCTAATTGTTAAGTTAAAAACCCAAAAGAATTAATTTAAAGAAGAAAAAGCCTATCAATTAAACTAGCCTATATCTTGCATCCAACTAAATTTGTTATACCATCAATAACCCATAATTTACACTAAACCAAGTCCAAATCAAGACCAAAATCAAAATCCAACATAACCTCCTAAAATACTCTAAATGCCTTTTTATGTTTTAAATCAATAAGGGTTTCAAAACCCTCCAACAACCTTAGGTGTACTCTTTCTTCTTCTTCTTCCATTTTCAGCAAAGGAACAAGCCTTCACCAACCATGGACAGATGCTTTACGCCCCATTTCCATGATATGGACTTCCAAAAGCACATGAAGCCTCCAGTTACTCCCTACATCCGAGTTTGAATGGTTATTTTGACCAAGTTCAAATTTGAAATCTTAAAATCCCGCTCAAATTCTCAGTTCAAAGGTTTGAGATTTTCCTATAAGTACTTTCTCTTTAGCCATTTGAGGTGTTTGGTTTTTTCTTGCTAAAAATTACCTTCAAAAGGCTTTTAACCCATTCGTTTGTTAGAAAGCTTAAGCTTTGTCACGACCTATAATGGGGTCATGACTAAAAGATCACTTAATTTCAAATCCGACAATAAAAACACACTAGATGGAGAAAACTCAAAAAATAATAGTCACCACATAAAAATAATATTTCAGAACCTGGTGTCACGAGTGTAAAGAGCATCTACTAACAAAATTAGTGAAATTAGTACATCTCAGTCTTTGAATAGAAATTTAATCTCACCACTAGATCTGGATAATCACCTACTTGAACGAATCAACCACCACATAGAAATCCCTGGTTGAAATCTGTGGGGGAGAAAGAAGTAGGGGTGGGTACACGTAATATGTACCTAATAGGTTTAACCAACTGGGAATCAGAAATTGAATAAACTATGAAATAATCTAAGAATGCTACCACTTACAACAGAAAACCAGTCCGGCATCGGTGCCACCAATTTATATAGAACGACACGATAAAGTAAACATATAAGCCAATCCAAAACAACCAAAAATAGTATAATGAGATGGTATGCAATGCAAGGTGGTATCAAGACCGTCACACAACTTGTTGTATACACCCCTGTCGAGCTAAGACTCCATAGACTAAGGGGACCTCGCAGGCCATATACCTCAATCATAATATATCAACTACCTTGACACTTAACTCATGGTCAAGGACTCATGATAAGTGTCACAATGTGTCAGCCGCCTTGCCACCTAACTCATGGTCAAGGGTTTTAAAAGTAGTTTCACCATTCACAATTTCTCAAAATGTCATGACATGTGGTATGAGGATGCATAAAATCAAGACACAATCACAGAAACAATACTAAGATCAATAAGTATCAAAGTACTCAAAGTTTAGCAATTATAATATTCACCCTCTTTTATACATATTGGTATACAGTTCTCTTTAAAATACTTTACCACATTTTAGTAACTTTCTTTTATCAAGTAGACCATGATCCTCAATATCTTATCACAATTATTTCCCCTTCTCAACATGTCATACTCACAATATTCTCAATTTAGGATTCACATACTCTCAAAGCAAACACATAGACAATTAAAACCCTCACACTAGCATCACAATAAGAATTTCCAACCCAACACATGACATGATCCCATCCCACAGATTATAACATACGAATAATCAATAACTCAATCCCAATCTCAAAGAAGGATAACCAAACCTGCCTCAATGTCGGAACCGCACTCGAAGACTTCTACCAAATGGATAAATCTTGAATTCAACTCTCGAAATAATAATTTTTTTATCAAGAACGAAACATACACGTCACAAGGAGTCCAATGACACCCGTATTAATATATGTCTAGCCCAGACCCTAAACTCATCTAACTCTATAGTCGATTCCTAACATTTCAAGCCTAGAATTAAGTCTCAATTTCTCTACCTACCTTAAATTTAATGATATTATATAATACAACACACTTAGTATTTAATTATCTAT
>JBCEWC010002149.1:0-36123 GCA_038996855.1 Solanum aculeatissimum
TTATTAGTCAATAACGATCGGATTTAAACTTTTAGCGACTAAATTTCCCCTCGTTAAAGACCAATTTTCTTGTAGTGACAGTAAATAGACTTTATGAAGTAAGAATAAACAATGTAAATTTTCAATGAAAAAAATATGATATATAGTTGAAATAATAAAATTTTGGCTCAAGAATTTGTGAAGCTGACACAATGATCATGAATAGTGTTGCCCTGAATTTAATAAGTTGATATAATAATACTCTCCTCGTTTAAAAAAGAATGATTTGATTTGACTTGGCATGAAGTTTAAAAAAATAAAAAAGACTTTTCAATCTTATGGTCCTAAATTAAAGTTATGTTAAATGTACCAAAATATCGTTTAATCTTGTGACTTTAAACAAGCAACGTGAAGTTTAAATTACAATTTTGCCAATTTTTATTTTTATTTTTTAAAACAAATCAAGAAGGAAAGTAGGTAATTCTTTTGAAACGAAGGGACCGAGGGAGTATTGAAATGGTGTTGACTTGTGGCGGTGCTTGAAATTTGAAGAAGACACTAAAAAATAAATTTGATCTTTTTGTAAGCAAATAACAATATATTTTTCATAATAAGAGAATAAAAATAGTATTGAAAGGGGAATGAAAAGGTAAATATAGGAATAATAATGTGAGTTCACGTTAATTGTCAGAATATAAATAAGGTCACAAAATAGATAGTCCCGTAAGAAGGAATACTACGATTACTTAAAACTATTCTATTTCTCTTTCAAATTTAACAGTACGTGAGAATTTTCTTTAGGCCAATATATATATCTATATAGGGAGCGCGCCACCCCCAAATGGACTCCACCCATTTCAAATTCAAATAACTCCTGTTCTAGTATGGGTACCGAGCACCAGATAAAAAAAATAAAAAATAAAAGTAAAAAAAATATTTTTTTAAATGAAAAAAGGAAAATCTCAAAAGAAAATGAAATTGGGCCATTTGAATGGATTTTGGATCAAGGCCCAATTCATTACCAACACGCGAAATTCGACCCGATTTCATCCTCAACATCCCTAATTTCCATACCGAATCCCTAATTTCTCTCTCTCTCTCTGAGATTCTCTCGGGGACCCGAAATTCGACCCGGTTCTTTCACTCCTTTTAGGTATTCTCCTTTCTATGATTTTGAATGTTTTTAGTTTTTTTTGTTTAATTTCACTTTGTTTCTGGGATCTGGTCGTCTCTTTTGATGTATGTATGTATGTATGTATCTCCTTCATTTTCACTCGTGTTCAGTGCTTTTGGTTCTTCCTTTAGTCGAACTTATTGCTTTATTGCGTCTTCAGATGTATATTTGAGCTTCGAATTTTGGGGTTGATTCTTTTGGAGCCCTTATTTTCAGTGGCTTTAGTGTTGAGCTCCCCTTGCCTTCATCAGATTTGATTGTCTCTGTATTTCCTTAATCTGCTTTTGGTTCTTCGTTTAATCGGTCCAATTTATTTACGTATTTGAGCAAACTGAATTTGGGGTTTTTTGGTTCACTTGCATCTGGTTGTCTCTGAATTTCGTTTTGTTTTAAGTTGTTGGATTATGTGTGAAAGCAGATGATTGATTATGTGTGAAAATATTAATTTGGAAAACTTATTAAAGTCTCATCTAAAAACTAAAATTGTTACAGAGATAGATCATTCTTTTAATTACTTAGTTATATTATGTTGAGGCAGCGGTAAGGTTTGCGTCTACCCTCCCCAGACCTCACTTGTGGGATTTCATTGGGTATGTTGTTGTTGTTGTTATTACGTTTCTATGGATGGACTTACCATACAAATAGTATTCAAGTTTCAAGTTCTGGATTTTGCAATAGCCCAGATAGCAAAACAATCAACTCAAATGGCCGACTATACCCAAAAAAACAAGAAACACATTTTACAATTTTATATACTGCGTCTGATGATAAAATGGTGATCTTTAAACAGCAAAGATTTTCTCTGGCAAATGTTCCTCCTGTTGAAAGAGCTTCTTTTAGTATTCTCCTAATCCATTTTAACATATTATGTTTTTCTATGATAGCCTTTTTTGTCATGATAATTACAATAACATAAGCTATATGAAGTTGATATCTCCAGCATTAAAAAATTATCCTAATAAATTATTCTACTACTTTCTGAATGATGATGAATTCATCTGCCAATTAACCAAATATTTCCTCTGTGCAGTTCAGCTGATAATTGAAGAATCTCAGGGATATGGCAACATATTTGTGGAGGAAATATGCAGATTATTTATACACAAAATGGGAAAAGACGCTCCTCTGGGATATGATAGAACCATATAGGAGACCCAAATCATTTACTCCTCTTGTTACGATCTATGTATGTGCGTTTTATACAGGGGTTATTGGAGCAGCCATCACTGAACAACTCTACAAGGTATAGTGGCTTTACATCCTTTTTTAAGCCCTTACTGCTTGCCTTTTTTTTTTTGTGGACATATTTGTGGCGCTGGCTGCTTTGTGAATCTAGTTTTGAAAGTTGAAAGCACCGATGTTTCTTGGTTGGACGGGTATAGGCAGAGTTACGAATGCACAATTATAGATTGTTCAACTGCAGGGTATATTGGAAATGCACCTTACCTCCTCTCGTTTTTATACATGGTAAAGGGGCCATTCAGGTTACAATATCACTAGTTTCCTACCTCTTTGGTAATGTTTATCTGTAACATTATCTTTAGAAAAAGTTACATGAGAGGTATTACTTCAAAGCATGAGAGTTCCATACATTATTCCAAAGTTGCAAGTATTTGATTACTTTTTCCTTTTTTTGGTAATAAGTAAAATTTTATCACCAAAGTGGATAATATGTGCATCTCCAAAGGGCTTGCATGTTGGAAATAATGCCCCAGCACTCCGTCAGTACGTAGTTGCTAAAGAAATATATAACCAATACGACTTCACATAGCCAATTTTTGCATTTAAGCAGGATAAAATTGAATCTTTCAAGTTTCAATCATCTGGCCACCTGCACTTTCAAACTCCCTTAAAAATGAACTTCTTGAATTATCAGCAGGTTGTTGTTTGCTTGGGAATATTCTTAATTTTCTCATCCTCCAAATGTGATAAACTGCGGCTGCAAGAGTCAGTCTGCGTACTTCAGCTCTTGAACTTCTTTCCTTTGCATAGCTAATGGACCATTGTAGTTCATCTTCCCAGTTTCTTGTGCTCCTGTTGATACCTTGCCATTTGAGAAGCTTTTGCCAGATGTGGGCAGATATCACGTACAGGCAATGAACAAATGTGGGCCACTTCCATTGTCTTGATCACATAATGGACGTACTTGATTTATAGTCACTCCCCATCTTGACAGCTTATCTCTTGTTTAAAGCTTTCCATGTGCAGCCAATCTAAGGATAAAGATCCATTTAGTCAATCCTAGGTTGTTGCATATTAACTTCGTCTATTCAAATTTCTGGAAATCTCCCCTAATCTTCAGGTGCTTAGTTGAAAACTTTTCCATGCTTTGTACCTCTGAGATCAGATAAACAGCTTCACTTAAGTATTTGCTAGCCTTCAGAATGTTCTGAATAATCCAGGATGCGTGCTTAGGAATATCCACAATAAAATTCCTATTTGATTACTTCAATAATTCCCGAAGGTATTATTAACGGTTTTTAATTATAAACTAGATTATTAATTAATTCAATGGGTTCTTCTACAGCTACAAATACAATGTAAAAATCAAGTTATCTATTAAATTGCTTGACGTATGTATCCAATGAATTGGAAGGAGTACATTGTTTGTTCGTTCTGTCTGAAAAGATCGAAACAAAGTAAGAGTTTTATATGAATTTATCTGTTTTAGATACATTGCTTCTGTTGTTTGCTCCTCTCTCTCATTTAATTCTTGAATTTTTGCTATATATTAGTACCCATTTGCTCAACATTAGGACTTCTCCTTGTGCATGAAGAATCAGATTCTTTTTCCAGTCTTTAGAGTACTGTCAATTCCAAATTCTGGTCTTAATATAAGAGTTTCTCCCACCCCCCTGATAACAGGAAAAATACTGGGAAGAACACCCTGGGCAAGAAGTGCCTCTAATGAAACCGATCTTTTATGGTGGCCCTTGGAGAGTAATGAGAGGCGACGTTCCTCCTATGGGGAAGTTTAATCTCTGAGCTGCAGTCAGTTGGATAGTTATTATGTATCCAACGTAAGCTTTATCAGAAAGAAAGGTACCACATTAGGCTTTGGTTCAACGGTAAAGATAGTACAACACGGGATGTGTGGTAGGTGCATACGACTTCGACTCTTACCAGGGGAACCAAGTCTGTTTAAGTCGAGAAGAATAGAAGGGCGCCCATTATCCACCAATTCCGCAACTGGCATGTAATAAAAGAAAGGTACCATTTTTCTACAATTGTTGCGCCTTTATATGTGAACTATCCTCTCCTGTAAAGATTATAATATAGCTTTCTAATTTTATTCTTCCCAAGATCAATTTTATTTCATCTCTGGTTTTATGATTGTTTGTATAAAATATCAAAAGAAGTTTAAGTTCACACTAAATGGAGGATAATTCTGAGTTTTGTCTATCACACAAAGATAGAGGTGAGCTCTACGTACATCCTATCTCCCGAGACTCCGCTAGTGATTGTGGTGTTGTTGTTGTCTGAAAGGTTTGTCCAAGGGAGACATAGTTCTTTATTAGAGTACTTTTCTCTTTACAATTATTGTAATGGCCTAACCACAGAGGGACAACTCTTTAACAATTATAATGAAGCAACTCGAGGGTGCATTGAACTAGACATGTGTTGAACTAGATGTGTCAAGTGAGTCGGGTGGGGTTAGACCTAGCCCGTGTCCCTTTAAGGCTTCCCGTGACAATCAGGAAAGGCTCAGGTAAAGGAGCTTGGTTGGGAGTTGGGCCATTTTGAAATTTTGGAGTGAAAGACACAGGCCCATTAAAGTAAATTTGATGGGCCTTGTGAAGTCATGTTTAATTGGGCTGGATTTCATTTGTATCATTTATAAAGTTTATATTACAAGATGAAAAGTAAAGTGTTGAAAACAAAGGTCAAATTTTAACTATCAATTTGCAATTTAAACTTGCAAATAATTTACATAGCTAGAAATTGCATCTATTTACTCCATATGTGTTAAAAAGTTGTGAGGCCTAAGACGGAGGACGGATCAAAGAAAAGGTTTTAACAATGTACATGACATCTTAGACGAATTTTACATCAGAAAGGGAGGAAACATACTAGCTTTATTGAGCTGAAGCAAACAATGTGTACAATGGGGTTCAAATATGACAAGGGTCTTCTTTTATGTTCATAGTCGACGAAAAAACATCACATAAATCGAAACAAAGAGAAAGCACATGGTATATTTCATATATAAGACAACACAATAATACTGATACAACTTACACTGACTAAAAGTGGTTTCTCAAATGAGGAATTGACTTGTCTAAGCTAAAAGTAGTGGTCCAACAAAAGAGGGTATGTTTTTTGCAAGAGGGGGGCAACTAGTGTTCTCATGTTGTGTATACTATGTGTATATCTGTTATTTTTGGACATATGTTATGATCAATGAATTGAGTGAAAATTAGGGTTTAAATTTCAATAGAGCAAAAGTCGTGATTGAAGTTAATTCTTCTCATCTGTCTAAGTCTTGATAAACAGATTTATATGTGCCTATATAGAATTAGGCAAAGTTATTTGATAAATAGGACTAGTTGGAGGTGACAGGTTAAGTGAAATAGCTGTAGTGTGTAAAGCTTGAAACATGTATAAGACTCCCCTAGACCTAAAGAATGACACTCAAAAGGCAATTTTTACACTCAAGGAGGTGATTCAGTGATCAATGAAGTCGGAAGAGAATCATGAGATCTTTAGGTTTAAGTTTCAACAAAGGCAAAGAGACTCCCTAGACCTAAAGAATGACACTTAAAAGACGATTTTACACTCAAGGATGTGATTCAGTGATCAGTGAAGTTGATAGAGAATCATGAGGTCTTTAGGTTTATGTTTCAACGAAGGCAAAGAGACTCCCTAGACCTAAAAAATGACACTTAAAAAGATGATTTTACACTCAAGAATATGATTCAGTGATCAATAAAGTCAGAAGAGAATCGTGAAATCTTTAGGTTTATGTTTCAACCAAAGCAAAGAGACTATGAGTGATTTTCTTTTTTTTTCCTTTTACACCTGATATACTTATGTTGATGGGAGGTAACAACTACCTATTGGATTAGCCAAGATTCGCAAAACTGACTCGAAAACCACCATCATAAACAAAAAGTTTTAAGAAAACTTGATGATGTATGAGTTTGTTTCACCAATTCCTCATCCTATGCCTTTAATTTTAGGCTGGTTGGGGGTGGGGGTGGGTGGGTGGGGGGTTAGGAGGGGGGTGGGGGGTATGTGGGCTCTATAGAAAGTTTCTAGTTTCCTCTATGGTCCTCCTTTATTAATGGTCCAAAATCATAAGTGACAAAAAGGATGACTTATTATTGTCTCAATGAAGATAGAAAAACTAGTGGTTGCTTTGTCTCTAGCATATATACTCTATTATACTCCCTCTCATTCAATTTATTTGAAGTACGAATCGAGAGTCTATCGAAAATAATGATCTGGTTATATTTGTGTAAAATCACACTGAATATATTGTTGTTGATTCAGAATACATTAATACAAGGGTGACAAGGACCAATGTGTATTTTTTGACAACTCATTGGTAGTAAATAGTAATATACACTTATATAGTTTTAAAAAAATATATATTTTAAAATGTTATATTCTTTTCTTTAGAATTAAATTATATTCGATCAAATAACATCACATAAATCAATATTTACCACAATAATTTTTTTTTCTAAAGTCACTATCTCAAAAAAGTGAATGTAGGACCAACTGACAAATGCCAGGTATTTATTTAAGATACCCAACCCCTAAACCCTAGTCCCCCACCAATAAAATGCCAAAAATATAAATATGGTGTGTTATTTGTGTATCTATGGATGTTATTTATAAATATATTTTTTAAAATTTTGATCAATCGAATATGAAAAAATCTTTTAAAAAAAATTCGTAACGAGCACGTACTTTGAAGTTAATATTTCTAGACATTTTATTGAATTTTAAATTTTAATGAGAGAAGTGTTAAAAATATTCTTGAACTTGATGCAAATTATTAGTTTCATTCCCGAACTATTGACAGCTTTAAAAACACCTTTTTACTTGACTAAATGAACTTAAATACACCTCCAATCTACTAACATGACATAGCAAGTTGTTTTAAATTCTTGTAAAAGCGTGAGCATCTTGATCAAAAGTCGAGAAAAGTGTTGAAAACACCCCTAAATTTGGCGAGAATTTAGAGGTGTATTTTGCTCATGTTACAAGATCGGGGGTGTATTTAAATTTAGTTAGTCATGTTTAAGATTGTTTTTAAAACTTTCAATAGTTCATGGACGAAACTAATAATTCACGTCAAGTTTATGAGTGTTTTCAATACCTTTAAAACTTTCAATAGTTCATAGACGAAACTAATAATGAGTAAGACTTGTTTTAGACAATAATTTTTTTTAAAAAAAATATTACGCGAATACAATATATATTATGCTCATGGGTGGATCGGAGCTAGGGCGATGCAAAGGAGTTCAAATTACACTCAACAGATGTAATTAATTTTTGTAAGCATACATAGTAAATGTTGAATCTTCTTAACATTTTTTTTTAAAATTTATTTTTTCATATTTTGATTTTTTTAAATGAAATTCAATCTCTACCACTAATTTAGACTTATATTAAAGTATATACGATTTTCAAAGAAGCAAGGAAAAATAAGTGTATAAAGAGAGCACACGTAAATTTCCGTCAAAATGCTATAGTTCTATTGATTTATCACATAACTCAAAAGGATGAACCCTAATTGAAGCTCAAAAATTGATCTAACTAATCATCATATGTATAACATCGAAATCTTCAAATTTTGAATACGTCTCTTATTACGAGCCATGAGCTAGGTTGAATAACCAACAAGTGTTTGAATATGGTTCATATGTTTTTTAGGTATATAATTATTGATTGTTTCCAATTTATACACGTTTCAAGAATGTTTTTTTTTCTTATTTTTTAAAATCATATTTTTAAATTTTGGTGGAGACAATCGTTTGATCATAGTCGTGGTCTATCAGATATAATTTTTCTTCATTCAAGGTAAGATGAAATTTATGTATATTTTATTTTTTTCAGACTTAATTTGTGAGATTACATTGAATACGTTGTTGTGATAGTGATAAAATTATTCGATCATAAAAGATAGAATTAATTGAAAAATCGACAAACTGATCAGAATATCATGATTATTAAAAGTAGTATCTTTTGTAATAGTTATGATGGACCCTTTTTGTAGGTAAAAGTTAACCCCAAAAAATCTAAGTATATCTTATTTTCGGATATCACATCATAGTATATAGCTATTTCAAAAGCTTATATATTTTTTTTCCCAAAATTAATAAATAAGGCATTTAATAATTTATATTTACCGATTTGATTAATTCAGATTTAAGTTGTGTGTCTTTCTAAATAAAGGTAAAAATGATATTTTTCAACAGAAAAATCATTTTTAAAATTAAAATCGAAATCTCTAACTAATAGTGAATTTAGACTTTTGTCATTGCACCACATCCCATGGCGGAACTATACATGGTAAAAAGGTCCAACTGAATTCCGCACAAGTCAAAAAATTACATTGCTTATATAGGCCGAATTCTTTTTATATAATTACATATACTACGAAATTTTAATATCGTCTTCTTTTAACATCCTTGTTAAAATTTCTGCCTCCGTTATATATTATTATATAAAAATAGATATATACCGATGAAACTAGTGAAACATGAAACATATGAAAGATATTGTACAAGAGCTATTAGGAAAGCAATCTTTATAAAGTATTTACTTTTAATCGCTCGAATATTTCAAAAAATATTATGAAATATATATCAGATTCTTCAAAAATAGTTAAACATGAATACAATAATATTTTTAAAAAATTTGAAGAACATAATTTCTAATTAGTTTTTATTAATTAGTACAATTTATTAGGTAACTATAATTGGTCCAATAATATTATTTCTTGGAGAAGAAAGACTTAACTCCAAATCAAGACTTCCATTTGAAGAAATGGACTTATTTGGCACTTTATTTTGATGAGAATTTTCACAAAAATCTTCATATTTGTTGTTGCTCCTTGCCTATCATATTTACAAAAAAAAATTAAAAAAATTAGTAATTAATTATATGTACTGACAGTGTAAAAAATATCTATACGATCATGTTAGTTATAAAATAATTATAAGTAAATCTCTATGATGAGCATTAATTAGTAACACAAAATTAATAGGTAAACTACTTTGCTTGTCCAAAAGATATCATTATCAATGTGTATAACTTAAATCTCTTATCACTTAGATTCTTCAAAACATAAGACGTATAATTAAAGATTTTTCAAAAGTTAAGATGTACCCATGTTCGATCCTCTAAAATGCATTCATTTTCTAGGATCGTGCGATAGTAGGAGAGTTAAAATTCTTACTAAAAGAAATTAAAATATAGGACAAAGTTAACTCCATCATTAGTATATGATGATATTTTTGAAAAATTCAAACCTATCCTATGGATTTAATATCTCAAAATTTCTACTTAGGAAATATTAAAAAGCAGACAAATTCTATAGCTAAACAATAACATTCATTCCTAATTCTTTTTATTTATGAATTATCAAAAAAAATTGTATTAGCTACAAATAATTTATATTTAATTTTACTAATGTCAAAATCGAAAAATAATATTATATATATTTACCATGTCAAAGAGGCTTGAACGTTTGTTCTTTTTGTTGAGACTTGATTTTCTTAGGAAATATTTTTGAGCATGACTTGCCACTTGAGTTGGAGTCCTTGTGGTCACAAATTTTCTTGAAATTCCTCTCCAATCACCTTTACCTAACTTTTCAAGTCCAATTAAAAAATTTCTATGTTCCTCTTCTGTCCATGGAACTCCTGTTTATCCAATAAAAACATATATTAGACGATGCATAAAGCATTCTGCATTCACGTGGGATTCAGAAAAAAGTCACAATATGATATAGACAGTCTATTCTGATATAGACTGTAAAAGAAGTTGTAATTAGGGCACTATAGTTGAAGTGGTGTATAAGTGTGTGCTTACAAGAAAGAGGTCGGTTATATGAATTTTTACTGTCTAGGATATCTATATCTCATTTTAAGCTCATCTCAATTTAATGTGAACATATTCACTACACATGAAAAAATAGAATTAGCTACAAATTTCATTGCTAAATAGTTTGTTCCTTAGAAAACACTTTGACAATTCCACCAATAAATAGAATTCTCGAAGAATTCTGATGTTTAACAATATTATCTGTCTATTTATATTGTCGTTTCTAAGCTAGGTTATGGGGGGGGGGGGGGGGGAGGTGGTCTCGTGGTTGGATACCAACCAACATAATTAAAGCCAGCGAGTCAATTCATGATGAATTCTCACATTACAAGAAAGATGTGTGTTGTAGTGATGACAACATGCAAATAAGAACCATGAGTCAAGAAGATGATTCTTCCCCACTTCCGAGGGCAGAGCTACATTCACCCAAGGGAGATAAGATGATAAACACCTTTCATCGGAAAACTTTTTTTAAATATATAGATTAATATAGATATTTTAATATATATATCAATTGTAACACCTTTGATACAAAAATTACCCACCCATGTTCTAAAAGTATGAACACCTTTGACGAAAAATGCTGACTCCGCCACTGCCCACCCCTCACCCCCTACACTCCACCCCTTCCCCACTCCCCACACACATCAAAAAGAAAAGAAAAAAAAAAGAAGCCAAACACTATGGGTTAGGCCATATAGTGAACCAAATTTACAAATATAAACCATTATTATGTACATTAACACACTAGAAATGTGTGTACAATAAGTATCTATGAATTAAATTACATACCTTTCTTCCTTTCACCAACACAACCTACAAGAGTACCTTCAGAAAGATAGCCATTATTAGTAGAAGTAGTTGTACTAGTACTCTTTTCACAACTTTCATTAAGAGATGGAGAAGGAGATGATGCAAAATGGCTATTTGTTAAAGATAAACAATCCAAACTAAAACTTTTCTCCAAATTATGACTAGAAATATCAAGTTGCACTCCAAAAAGCCTTAATCCACCAATAATATTACTACCACTAATAGCACATTTCAAAGTGCTACAAGTTCTTGAATTATGACCAATATAGCCACAATGTGAACACTTTCTCCCCATTTTCACATAGACACAAAAAATGGGCTAGTTCCACAATATTTTTTTATTTTAGGTTGTTGAAATGGGAGGAAGAGAAGAGGGTTGTGTATATATCAAGAAGACAAGAATTATTTATTTTTTTTAAGAAAAAATAATTTATATGATGATGATGATGTGTTGTATAGTACAAGGTAGGGTTTATGAAAATAGCCAAGAGAAGATGATTGGATGGACATTAATGTTTTTGGTTGGTTGGATATATTATCCAAGTTGGGGTTTTGAGAGTAGAAAGCCTTTTTTGTGTCTCTACAAACGACAAAATTAAAGATGGAATTATTGTAGGCAAATAATGATAAAAGGTCTACCTCACGTAGTGCACAACGTATTTTGCGTTCATTCAGAGTTTGCAGAAGGACCACACCTTAAGGGGTGCTGATATACGTTGCTTGCTGGTGCAAATATTTGCAAGTCAAATTTATGACATATAGCTCACACGAAAATAACGTTTATCATTGCTTATCAAGTATGAGTTTCAAATGAATTGATCTTTTTATTAGAATTTCTGACTCTGCTGTTGATCATAATTTATTAAAGTTTTTTGCGCTCTAAACTCTATAATTTATTGAAAAGAAATGGTCAATAAGGTCATCTTGTCATAGATATTTGGAATTTTTTTGATGTACAAAGTTTATGAAATTAATTCTAGCAAAGACTTTGGAACTTGTAATGTGTGTGTATAAAGAGTCAAGAAATAAATTCAATCATGTAATATTCTTTTTGTTATGATTTAGACATTTTTAAAGTCTTGCGTTGCACAATTTAAAATTCGATGAATAATGAGTTTATCGCTTTATCTTTCTTTATTAAAATACTCGATTATATTTTTCAAATAAAAGAAAACAACTTTAACATGTTATATTTCTCATAATACCAAATTTGCATTTATAAAATCACTTACTATTTTTGAATTTTCAAAAAATAGCCAATGACTTTCCCAACTTAAAAGATATTTTGAAGGTTTATAAGAAAATAATAAATTGCATTAAATCAATTGAATTATAAGTAAGATAATTTATTTTATGAGTGTATTTGACTTTTCTAGAAGGAAAAAAAGTATATATCTATGTAATTTCTTAAAGAATTTTTCATACAAATCCAATCTTTTTGTGAGATATTTTTTTTTGAGTAGTGCTATTACTTTATTGCAAATGGGATGATAGATCCTACCAAAGATATAGTATCTTTATCAATAAAATCCAACAATAAAATTTGATTATCCATTTAGAAAATTATCCACCTATCAGAAATTTCGAGTTCGAATAGATAGGGTGGAAGGAATTTAAGTAAAAAATATGTGCTTTTGAGTTTATGTAAATACGAATTAATCAGAATTTCAAAATAATAGGAATAAATTATCTCTCAAAGGAATTTTGATTTTCAAGAATAAAAAAAAATAAACAAAAATATCTTGTCATAGTACAAAGTACAAGTTGGAGATTCTAATGCAATATATTACTTTTTCTTCGTATCAATTTATTTGTCTTATTTTTCATTTTCATCTGAAATTTTAACTCTCTCCTTCTTTAACAATTCTTTAATTTTAACTTTCTACGTGATGTGTTTAACAAAATTAAAGAATATTTTGTTACATTCTTACATATCTGTTACTGTTTAAGACCATGAGATTAAAAAATCTTCTTTTATCTTTTAAACTCTGCGATAAGTCAAAACTAAACAAATAAATTGAAACGGAGAGAGCGGTAGTAGTATTCATCACAAAAATCTCTCTTATAACTTTAGTAAAGAGTTACAGATACAGAGTAACAGAGAAAGGATTTTGCTGCAAATGTTGATCTCTCTTACACATAATTTACAAGGCGATATGGCTGCTCGAATCAATCAGCAGATTCTTGTTGTCGATATCACCACGATACAGACACTATAGTTGTTCCTGGAGAGGAAGAACAGGCCAACGAACTACTACCATCAACCGCGAGATTCTGGAAAAATGCAGTGTTGAGATATACAAACTATGACATGATGAACTTCATTTGATCCATTCATCTGAAACTTCTTCTCAGTTAGTTACTCTTCTGTAATGAGCTTTAAGCATGAACGTAGTCCGAGTTAGTACACCATCGTTCACTTTGCTAAAACTTTCAGAAGACGGACTGGATATCGTTGCTTGAGATCAGAAGACCATGATGGAGGTGAAACTCAGTATTGTTGCTGAAAAGTTTCAGAAAACAGAAAACAAGAATACATTATCCATAATGACTATAAATCAGGTGTATATGACCACAGATAAGCAGATTAGTATGTAGTCGAGCATTGTTTAGTTTCCGTTATCAGTAGTATTATTATCACTCTCCCACACTACCTTATTCTTTTTACTTGCTTCGGTATTCGTAGTATTTGTTGTTGTAACTGTTCCTTTCTACATTTATGTTCATGAGCTTTTTCACTACTGCATTTCCTTTCCATGCTATTTGACATGCTTTACTCGGACTCTTCAAAATTTTCAACAGATGCGTGTAGGATTCTTCAAAAATACACTACTTTTGAAGAATCTGACGCGGGGTGCAGCAACAATTTTGGAAGTCAGCAACATAGCAGGAAGTACCAAGCAGATAGTTCCATATACTTAATAGACCAGCACATGAAAAATAAAATAAAGAGCAGACTTACGAGAAAAGATGCTATGATCCACTCCAGCTTCTAAATTTGCAAATTCCACGGCGATGTTCATCGAAGGAATCACGTATTGACTGAACCATGGAACAGACAGCTGGAAATAGACCCAGATCTTTGTGTTGTTTCTGAGAATACAGCGTCTTTTTACATCATTTTAGAAGAGAGCTATTATCAATCGAAAAATTCAAAGCAACTCAATACCACTTGAGATAGTCGATCTTCAATATTCTTGGAGCTCGTATCAGTGGGCATAAATATCTTTCTGTAAGCTGCTCTCAGGCTCTTAATCTGGATACAAAAGTTAAGGACAAAATTAAAACTAACATCAGGGATATAAAAGTTAAGGACACAATTATAGCAATTTCATATATTGAAACTGATAGCAGACCAAACTTTTAGTAGTTTGTAATAATGCACAAGCCACACAGGAGAGATAAATAGCACTAGGCAAGCCCCATCCAATTAGCTCGACTGAGAAAGCATGCAGGGCTTCGAACCTGAGACCCCCATTAGGGAAATCCCTGCTCAACCAACCCGGTCATCCTTGTGGGTATCTACAATTGCTTTTTTGATATCAGAGAAATTCCCTGTGAGCTTACTGCTTAAGTCCAGTTGGTGCACATGTTCAGAACTCAGGGAAGTATAGCCCACGCCCACCCCCAACATTCCTCCTAACCTAAATACCAGGTTTTGTCCGTGACATGGGTTTGAACTTGTGACTCGCACCTAATCCACACCACATGTTTCAATTTACCAGCTTATTCATCTGGCAATCTTTAGGATCAGATAGGTATTTAAACAGAATATCTTCCTCATTGGGAGTGTTGTTACTAAGCATATGTCCGATATATGCAGCAGCATGTCTTTTCTCCAGAATGAACAGCACAGAACAGAAGTTCTTTCTTATTGATTAAAATACTACCAAGTAGAAAAACAAGTCAAAGCAAATATTACAACAGAGGATTAACATGTGAAAAAAAACAATACAGGCTTTTAGTCACTAAGACATAGACCAATTCATTTATCAAAATATAACTTCCTACATCTATTTGCTAGAAACATAAGGTAATTTTTTTAAAATGAAACAAACCTCCATAGCAGAGAATCCATGACGTCTTAAGCCTTCGAGATTTAAACCACGAAGCTCAGCTCTTTCCCCGGAGACAATTGTGTACTTTGGAACATCTTGAGAAACCTGGAGGACAAATAGATTGAGATCCATAAAGGAAACACATATGTGATCTCAAATTCAGTTTGCGTGCTGCAGTCCAAGAATATATGTGCTTCCAATCTTAGAAATGCAGATGAAATAATTTGATGACATTCAACTCAAAAGTAGAAGTTCGAAGCTAAGCTTTCATGAGGTGCAAATTATTAAGAAACTTAAGCGCCTAGCAATTATAGATGCTTTGCTATCTTGGATTACACTTACATCAGGAAGAACACCTGAACTAAGAAACTATTGATATCTTAGTTTAGCATGAGATGAAGGCTGAGTCTTTCGAAAAACTAAAAGATAGCAAATAATTTGAATTAGAAAAGAATCTCACCACTGAACCACCGCCAATGAAAGCATACGAACCAATACGGCAAAATTGATGAACAACAATACCTCCTGCAGTGTGAGCATAGTCCTGTATGAGAAGAATTTAAAGCATCATCTATCAGTTTGATTAAATTTTTCCAGAATAGGTCATGCTTTGCAAAAATGACTAAAGAGGAATAGTCAATCACCTCCACCACGACATGACCTGCAAGAAGTGTACTGTTCGCCAAAATATTGTTGTTGCCCACTTTGCAGTCATGAGCTATATGGCAAGAGCCCATAATAAGATTATTATCGCCGATTACCTGTTTATGTAAGCTCGTTAAAGATAATTATGTACTGAAATTTATAACTTTCTGCACTACAGAAGAACTAACGAGCTAGTTTCATACGGTTTTATCACTTGGAGTTGAAGATCGATGTATGGATACATGTTCCCTGATTTCATTGTTGTCGCCAATCTCGAGAAAACACTCATTCCCAAACTGAAATGGTCAAATTTCAAACAAGATCATGTTAGTTACATTCTCAAATAAACACCACCTACTTAAATTTGAGGGTGGGGGAGAGAGTGATCATGATGAAGAGATGGATCATCATACTATGGAGACAACTTGAGCTGCCAAACAAAAATGATTCTCAATTCGACGGCAGCACACATTTAAAAATCTATATGTTGTGATAAAACGGTATTGAATAAATTTAGCTGTCAACACTATCAAGATGTTTTTCAAATTTCGTTTTAACTTTTTTTGCATAATGAGTCTAAAATCAGGATACTGACCTTATATTTCATGTCCTGGCACTTGACACCAATTACAGCATGATGCCCAAAAACATTGTTTCTCCCGACGACTGTATGACCAGGAAGATCATCTCCAATTACAGCACCACTGCTAAAAATATGTGTCCTAAACGGTACTGAAGGGAACAGAAAGGAAGTAAACTCAAGTACAACCAAAAATTTAACTCACGTCATCAGGATACAATTGTCCCCTAGTTCAGTATTTCCAAAGATGTGGCTTCCAGGGTACAGTTGACAAGCCTTCCCCAACTTTGCAAAAGGCCCAATTGTACAGAAGGGACCAATTGAAACACCCTACATGCAGAGAAAGCTCCTTTAACTATATGCAAAATGCTAATTTACCTAAGGCCTTAACATATAAACCTTAACATCTACAATAAACCAGCTACAATGAGTCAAAGGAAGAAATGTAACATATCCAAATAGATCAATCAATCAACCAAGTATGCCTCAATCCTGCCCAGGTGGAATCGACTATATGAATCCTCTGCATTTATTTCGCTACATTTCACACATATTTCAACCTAAACAATAAATATTTTGTGTTGCACGGAAATCAGAGGTTCTCTTAAACTAGAGTTCTGTAAATGCCATTGCGTCTCTACACTAAGATACATCTTTGACAAGAATAAAATGACTCACTGCAAAAATTGTACCTAACAAGTATAATAATAGCAACTAGTGGAATTACCTATACGGATCCCTTTTTTTCATAATAATAGTGAACAGCCATTGAAGTGCCTACTACCACCAGCCAACACAACTCTTGCCATCAAGGCTCGGGTAGATGGAAAGAAATCACTTACTCCCCTCAGTCCAATTTATGTAACACGCTGTCCATTTTAGAAAGAATGACACATCTAAATTCAGAAACTTCACATTTTAATGAGAAGCTTCTATACAAATGTCACGGCATATTTAAGGCCACAAGTTTCAATAGTTTTATAACCATACAAATGCTATGACATATTTCAGATCATGGGCTTCAAAAGTCTTCGTTTCATTCTTAAAATCCATACCAATTCAAACTATATCACATAAATCGGAACAGAAAGAGTATTTTTCCTTTGTCTTTGTTGGGACTTGAACTATGGTATCCAATGGTTTCAACTTACTTCACTGACATAGGCTATACCTTACACCGTGGTGCAATTACCTAATGGATAGTTTACCTCCACTTCATTCTATTCTTAGCTAAGTCCCGTACTGCCAAGAGAAAAAGTTATAAGAAGTCCCTCCAACATAAAATGTCCGCAACTGAATGTCGGATCTTCCAAAAGTAGTGCATTTTGGAGATCAGACATAAATGCTGCAACATTTTCGGAAAGTCCAAGCAATGTAGCTTGACGGGACCACCCTCAATGATATAACCAGAGGTTCCAATCCTAATCAAGTGCCCTACAATCCAAACTAAACTAATGGAAAAAAAAGAAACAACTATACCCATGAGCAAAATATAGCAGGTCCAAATCCAAGTAAAGTAAAAGGGCTGTTGTTATGAAGTCAGCGTAGAGTCAAACTAAGACAATTCTCTCTATAACCATCCCAACTAGTTCTTGATTGAAGTATACATGATTATATGACTAATGAAGCAAAATTAAACTAACTACTTCAACAAACATCTATAAATGGAAAAGACTTCAGATTTTCATCAACAGAAAAAGCATAAACACAAGAAAGATTGTCTTTACATCACCTGACATTTGGATGAACAACTAAAAAGTGGTGAATGAATCTCGGTTTTTCATGTGTAACATCAATGGATTTTAAAAATAAAATCCAAAGTCCAATCCATAATCCAAAAAAGTTTGGATTTCAGATTGCCCACTGTTAAGAAATGGATCTTGGGTGTAACTCAACCCCAAAAGCTAATTCACAGGGAGGATCACTCATCTCATTAACCACCAATATGAGACTTTTTCATCCTTCAAAACCCACCCCTAGTCGGTGTAGAGTCAAACAAGAATAATTCTCAACATAATTAATCCCAACTAGTTCGTGATTGAAGTATACATAATTATATGACTAATAAAGCAAAACTAAAATAGCTACTAGAACAAGCATCTATAAATGGTGAAGACTTGAGAAATTCATGAACAGAAAAGCATAAACAGAAGAAAGATTGAATCTTTACATCACTCAAATTGGCATTAGGATGAACAACCCAAGAGGGGTGAATGAATCTTGGTTATCCATTATTTGCATCAACGGGTTTCTGAATAAAGGAAAAGGGCAGTTATTATTACAGTCAACATAACTGATCCCAACTAGTTCGTGATTGAAATGTACACGGAAATCTTAGTAGCTCATTTGGTTCGTTACCTAAACTTTCAGCTTGTCGGTGAGAGTTCAATTTGTAAACACACACACATATTTTCCCTTCCCCTATCTCCTATAACTTTATTAAAAAATTAACTGAAATATACATGATTATGTGATAAATGAAGCAAAATTAAACTTGCTAAGAGAACACACATCTATCACTGGTAAAGACTTAAGAAATTCACCAAACAAAAAAGGCATAAACAGAGGAAAGATTGAATCTTTACCTCACCCAAAATGGCATTTGGATGAACAACAGAAGAGGGGTGAATGAATCTAGATTTTTCTTCTTCTGCAGCATCTGCACAAAATTCAAAACCATAAAAGAATAAATACTTGAAATTTAAGTTTCTCAAAAGAGAAAAAGAGTAAAAATGAGAACTTTACAAGTAACAATGGAAGAAAATCTACAGAGAGTGAATCTTCTGAGAGCAACACAGAGAGGGCTACGACTGCTGGAGAAGAAAAGGGAAGACATTTGTGTGTTACAAAAATTTGGGGGTCTCTTTGGAATTTTCATGTATTTTATTGGGGAGTAATATGCAAATAGTCACTTTTTAAACTTCTAATAATCAAATTTTAACCATCATTTTAAAATTAATTAAACTTTAGTCACTAAAAAAACAAAAGATTTTATCCATCTAAATTGATTATTTTTAATTGAATTTCAAATGTTGGTTAAACATTAATAATATTCCAATCTAAATCGATTACCCGAGCTAATATTTAAAAAACTTGCAAGACTAGTTTTGGGGGAATGGAAAAGAGTATTAAAACATGTTTTGTGTCGTTCACATGAAATCTTTATCTCGGCAGCCCCAAAATTTGTGGGTTAATACCTATGAAAAGCAATCGAAATTGGCTAATTCTTATTCCAGAGCCTATAAAATGCTCCATGGCATCGTCCGATGCCACCGACCCTACTGGGAGTCTTGGCGGGCTTGTTTCGGACGAGATCGTGGAATTTTTCAAGAAAAATGGTCTTAGAGCCTCGACAGACCCAGAATTCGTGGGCAAACACCCATGAAAAACTACCAAAATTGCCTGATCCCTATTTCGAAGCCCATAAAATGCTCTCACGCATTGTCCGGCGCCATCGGGCCTATAGGGACTCTTGGCAGGCTCGTATAATTTTCTAGGAAAAATAAGCTCGGAGCCTCGACAACCCTAGAATTTGTGGGCTAACACCCATGAAAAACTGTCAAAATCGCCTTATCCTATTTTGGAGCCCATAAAATGCTCCCAGGCGTTGTCCGGCGCCATCGCACCTAGGCGGGCTCGTTACGGACCCACTCGTATGATTTTTTAGGAAAGTTGCGCCGGAGCCCCGGGTAGCGCCAGTTTTCATAGGCTAACACCCATGAAAAACTATCAAAATCGCATATTTCATGTTTCTTGACCCATAAAATCCTACCAAGCATCCTCTGGTGCCACCGGACCACCTAGGACTCTTAGCGGGGGTCGTTACGGACCCACTCATATGATTTCTCGAGAAAGTTACACCAGAGCCCCCGGCAGCGCCAGATTCCGTGGGCTAACTAACACTCATGAAAAATTGTCAAAATCATTTATTTCTTGTACCTTGGACCATAAAATCCTACAAGGCGTCCTCCGGCGGCATTGGGCCACTTGGACTCTTGGCAGGCTCGTAACGGACCCACTCGTATGATTTTTGGGAAAGTTTCCTGGAGCCCCCGACAGCTCCAGATTCTGTGGGCTAATAACCACAAAAAGCTGTCGAAATCACTTGTTTCTTATTCCTTGGCCCATAAAATCCTACCAGGCATCCTCCGACACCGTCGGGCCACCTGAGAATCTTAGAGGGCACGTTACAGACCAACTCATATGATTTTTTGAGAAAGTTGCAACAAAGCCCCCGACAACGCCAGATTTCGTGGGTTGACATCCATGAAAAATTGTTGAAATCGCCTATTTCCTGTTTCTTGGCCCATAAAATCCTACTAGGTGTCCTTCGACGTTGCCGAGCCACTCGAGACTCTTCGCGGGCTAGTTACAGACCAACTCGTATGATTTTTTGATAAAGTTACTTCGAAGCCCCCGATAACGCCAGATTCCGTGGGCTAACACCCATGAAAAACTATTGAAATTGCCTATTTCCTGTTCCTTGGCCCATAAAAATCTTACCAACCATCCTACGACACCGTCGGGCCACCTGGGACTCTTGGTGGACTCGTTACAGACCCACTCGTACGATTTTTTGGGAAAGTCCCGCTGGAACCCCCGACAATGCCAAATTTCTTGGGTTAACACCTAGGAAAAATTACCAAAATCGCATGTTTCCTGTTCCTTGGCCCATAAAATACTACTAGGCAACGCCTAGAACCGTGGGCTAACACCCACGAAAAATTACCCATATTGCCTGTTTCTTGTTCGTTAGTCTATAAAATACTACCAGGCCATATCCAATCCCGGTGGGCCACATAGGCCTCTTGCTTCACTCGTTACAGACCCCCTCAGTATAATTTTTTAAGAAAGTTGGCCCCGAGCCTCGGGCAACGCCAGGAACCGTGGGCTAACACCCACGAAAAACTGCCTAAATCGCCAGTTTCTTGTTCCTTGGCACATGAAATACTACCAGACATATCCAACCTCGCGCGGGCCACCTAGGCCTCTTGCCTTGCTCGTTACAGACCCTTCGGTATAAGTTTTTGGGAAAGTTGGCACCGAGCCACGGGTAGCGCCAAGAACCGTGGGCTAACACCCATGAAAAAAATGCTCAAATCGTCTGTTTCTTGTTCCTTGGCCCATAAAATACTACCAGGCTATATCCAACTCCGGCGAGCCACCGAGGCCTCTTTCCTTGCTCGTTACAAACCCCTCAGTATAATTTTTTTAAAAAGTTGGCTCCGAGCCCTGGGCAGCGCCAGGAACCGTGGGCTAACAACCACGAAAAACTGCTAAATCGCCTTGTTTCTTGTTCCTTGGCTCATAAAATACTACCTGGCCATATCCAACCCCGGCGGGCTACCTGAGCCTCTTTCCTGGCTCGTTGAAAATCCCTCGGTATAATTTTTTGAAAAAGTTATCCCCGAGATCCGACCAGCGCCAGGAACCGTGGGCTAACGCCCACGAAAAACTGCCCAAATCGCATGTTTCTTGTTCCTTGGCCCATAAAATACTACCAGACCATATCCAACCCCAGCGGGCCACCTGTACCTATTGTCTGGCTCATTACAGACCATTTGATATAATCTTTTAGGAAAGTTGACCCCGAGCCTCGGGCAGCACCAGGAACCGTGGGCTAACACTCACGAAAAACTGCATAAATCAGTTGTTTCTTGTTCCTTGGCCTATAAAATAATACCAACCATATCCAACTCCGGCGGGCCACATGGGCCTCTTGCATTGCTCGTAGCGGACCCCTCGGTATAAGTTTTAGGGAAAGTTATCCCTGAGCCACAAGCAGTGTCAGGAACCGTGGGCTAACACCCACGAAAAACTGCCCAAATCGTCTTTTTGTTGTTTCTTGGCCTATAAAATAATACCAGGACACATCCAATCCCGACGAGCCACCTGGGCCTCTTGCCTGGCTCATTACCAACCCTCGCTATAATTTTTAGGAAAGTTGGCCCCGAGCTCGGGGCAGCGCTAGGAACCGTGGGCTAACACCCATGAAAAACTGTCCAAATCGCTTATTTCTTGTTCCTTGGCCCATGAAATACTACCAGACCATATTAGACCCAAGCGGGCCACCTGGGCCTCTTTTCTGGCTCGTTGCAGACCTCTCGGTATAATTTTTTGGGAAAGTTAGCCCCGAGCCCCTGGTAGCGTCAGGAACCGTGGGTTAACACCCACAAAAAATTTCCAAAATCGTTTGTTTCTTATTTCTTGGCCCTTAAAATACTACCGGGCCATATCTAACCCGGCGGCCCACCTGGGCCTCTTTCCTGGCTCATAATAGAACCCTCGATATAATTTTTTGGGAAAGTTGGCCCCGAGCAGCGCAAGGAACCGTAGGCTAACACCTACGAAAAACTGCCCAAATCGCGTGTTTATTGTTCCTTGGCACATAAAATATTACCAGGCCATATCGAACCCTGAAGGGCTACCTTACAGACCCCTCAGTATAATTTTTTGGGAAAGTTTGTCCCGAGCCTCCAGCAGCGCCAGGAACCGTGGACTAACACCTACAAAAAACTGCCCAAATCGCCTGTTTCTTGTTCTTTGGCCTATAAAATACTACCAGCCCATATCCAACCCTTCGAGGGCCACCTGGACCTCTTGCCTAGCTTGTTACAGACTCATTGGTATAAATTTTAGGGAAAGTTGGCCTCGAGCCCCACGCAACGCCAGGAACCGTGGGCAAACACCAACAGAAAAATCCCAAATCGCCTATTTCTTGTTTCTTGGCCCATATAATACTACTAGGCCATATCCAACCCCAACGAGCAACCTGGGCCTCTTGCCTGGCTATTTACAGACCCCTCGGTTTAAATTTTTAGAAAAGCTGTCCCCGAACCCCGGGCAGCGCCAGGAACCGTGGGCTAACACCCATGAATAATTGCCTAAATCGTCTGTTTCTTTTTCCTTGGCACACAAAATACTACCAGGTCATATCTAACCCTGGCGGGCCACATGGGCCTCTTGCCTGGATCATTACAGACACCTCGGTATAATTCTTTTGGAAAGTTGGGTCCGAGCCCCGGGCAGCGCTAGGAACCGTGGGCTAACACCCATGAAAAACTGTCCAAATCGCCTTTTTATTTTTCCTTGGCCCATAAAATACTACCAGGCCATATCTAACCCTGGCGGGCCATATGGGCCTCTTTCCTAGATCATTACAGACACCTCGATATAATTCTTTTGGAAAGTTGGCCCCGAGCAGCGTAAGGAACCGTGGGCTAACACCCACGAAAAACTATCCAAATCGCCTGTATCTTATTCCTTGGCCCATAAAATACTACCAGGCCATATCCAACCCCGGCGGGCCACCTTACAGATGCCTCAAAATAATTTTTTTGGAAAGTTGGCTCCGAGCCCCAGGCAGCGCCAGGAACCGTGGGCTAACACCCACGAAAAACTGACTAAATCGCCTATTTTTTGTTCCGTGGCCGATTAAATACTACCAGGCCATATTCAACCCTCGCGGGCCACCTGGACATCTTGCCTCGCTTGTTACAGGCCCCTTGGTATAATTATTTAGGAAATTTATCTTCGAGCCCTGAGTAGCGTCAAGAACCGTAGGCTAACAACCATGAAAAACTACCCAATTTGCCTGTTTCTTGTTCCTTGACCCATAAAATATTACCAGGCCATATCCAATCTCGTCGGGCTACCTGGGCCTCTTTCCTGACTCGTTATGAACTCCTTGGTATAATGTTTTGGGAAAGTTGGCCTTGAGCCCCAGGCAGCGCTAGGAACCGTGGGCTAACACCCATGAAAAACTTTCTAATTAGCCAGTTTCTTGTTCCTTGAACCATAAAATACTACCAGAAAATATCCATCCCCAGCGAGCAACCTAAGCCTCTTGCCTGGCTCGCTACAGAACCCTCGGTATAATTTTAAGGAAATTTGCCCCCGGACAGCACAAGGAATTGTGGGCTAACACTTACGAAAAATGTCCAAATCGTCTGTTTCTTGTTCCTTGGCCCATAAAATACTAACAGGCCATATCAAACCCCAGAGAGCCACCTGAGCCTCTTTCCTGGCTCGTTACAGACCCCTCGGTATAATTTTTTAGGAAAGTTGATCCCGAGTCCCCGGCAGCACCAGGAACCGTAGGCTAATACCCACGAAAAACTACCCAAATCTCCTATTTCTTGTTCTCCTGCCCATAAAAAACTACTAGAACATATCTAACCCTGGTGGGCCACCTGGGCCTCTTGCCTGACTCGTTACAAACCCCTCAGTATGATTCTTTAGGAAAGATGGCCCTGAGCCCCGGGCAGCGCCAAGAACCATGGGCTAACACACACGAAAAACTATCCAAATTACCTGTTTGTTGTTCCCTGGCCCATAAAATACTACCAAGCCATATCCAACCCCGACAGACCACTTGGGCATCTTGCCTTCGTCATTACAAATCCCTAGGTATAATATTTTGGGAAAGTTAACCCCGAGCCTCGGGCAGCACCAGGAACCGTGGGCTAACATCCATGAAAAACTGTCCAAATTGTCTGTTTCTTGTTCCTTGGCCCATAAAATACTACCAGTCCATATCCAACCCAGGCGGGCCACCTAGGTCTCTTGCCTTGCTCATTACAGACCCCTCGGTATAATTTTTAGGGAAAGTTGGCCCGAGCCCGGGATAGCACCAGGAACCGTGGACTAACATCCATGAAAAATTGCCCAAATCACATATTTCTCTTTCCTTGGCCCATAAAATACTACAAGACTATATTCATCCCCAGCAACCCACCTGGGCCTTTTGCCTGGCTCGTTATGAACCCCTCGGTATAATTTTTTGGGAAAGTTGGCCCCGAGCCCAAGGCAGTGCCAGGAACCATGGGCTAACACCCACGAAATATTGCCAAAATTACCGATTTCTTGTTCCTTGGCTCATAAAATACTACCAGGTCATATCCAACCTTGGCGGGCTACTTGGGTCTCTTTCCTGGCTCATTCCAGACCTCTCGGTATAATGTTTTTGGAAAGTTAGCCCTGAGCCCCGGGCAGCGCCAAGAACCATGGGCTAACACCCACGAAAAACTGCCCAAATCTCATGTTTCTTGTTCCTGGGCCCATAAAATACTACTCGGCCATATCCAACCCCGGCAAGCCACCTGAACCTCTTTCCTGGCTCGTTATAGACCCCTCGGTATAATTGTTTGGGAAAGTTGGCCCCGAGCCCCGAGCAACACCAAGAACCGTGGGCTAATACCCACAAAAAACTACCCAAATCACCTGTTTCTTTTTTCGTAGCCCATAAAATACTACCAGACCATATCCAAACTCGGAGCGCCACCTGAGCCTCTTGCTTGGCTCGTTACAGACCCCTCAGTATAATTTCTTGGGAAAGTTGTCCCAAACCCCCTGGGCATCGCCAGGAACTGTGGGCTAACAACCACGAAAAATTATCCAAATTGTCTGTTTCTTGTTCCTTGGCCCATAAAATACTACCAGGTCATATCCAACACTGGCGGACCTTCTGGGCCTCTTGCTTGACTCGTTATAAACACTTTCGCTAAAGTTTTTTTTGAAAGTTGGCCCCGAGCCCCGACCAGCGCCAGGATTGTGGGCTAACACCAATGAAAAACTACCTTAATCGCCTGTTTCTTGTTCCTTGGCCTATAAAATGCTACCAAGCCATATCCAACCTCGGCGAGCCGCATGGACCTCTTGCCTGACTCGTTACAGACCCCTCGATATAATATTTTTGGAAAGTTGTCCCCAAGCCCCGGGCAGCGCCAGGAACCATGGACTAACACCCACGAAAAACTACCCAAATCGTCTATTTCTTGTTCTTTGGCCCATAAAATACTACCAGGCCATATCCAACCCCGACGGGCCACATGGGCCTCTTTTTGGCTTGTTACAGACCTATCGATATAAGTTTTTAGGAAAGTTGGCCCTAGAGCCCTGGGCAACACCAGGAATTGTGGGCTAACACCCACGAAAAATTGCCCAAATTGTCTATTTCTTGTTCCTTGGCCCATAAAATACTACCAGGTCATATCCAACACCGGCGGGCCTCCTGGGCCTCTTGCCTGACTCGTTATAAACCTTTTCGGTAAAGGTTTTTTTAAAGTTGACCCCGAGTCCCGAGCAGCGCCAGGACTGTGGGCTAACACCAACGAAAAACTACCTTAATCATCTGTTTCTTGTTCCTTGGGCCATAAAATTCTACCAGGCCATATCCAACCTCGGCGAGCCGCCTGGGCCTCTTTCCTGGCTCGTTACAGACCCCTCGGTATAATTTTTTTGGAAAGTTGGCCCCAAGCCCCAGGCAGCGGTAGGAACCATGGGCTAACACCCACGAAAAACTACCCAAATCGTCTATTTCTTGTTCCTTGGCCCATAAAATACTACCAGGCCATATCCAACCCCAGTGGGCAACATGGACCTCTTTCCTGGCTCGTTATGGACCTCTCGGTATAAATTTTTAGGAAAGTTGGCCTCGAGCCCCGGGCATTGCCAAGAACAGTGGGCTAACACCGACGAAAAACTGCCCAAATTGCCTATTTCTTATTCCTTTGCCGATAAAATACTACCAGGCCATATTCAACCCTGGTGGGCCACCTGGGCCTTTTCCCTGGCTCGTTACAAACCTCTCAGTATAATTTTTAGGGAAAGTTGACCCCAAGCCCCGGGCAGCGCCAAGAACCTTGGGCTAACACCCACGAAAAACTGTCCAAATTGCTTGTTTCTTTTTCCTTGGCCCATAAAATACTACAAGGTCATATCCAACCACGGTGGGCGACCTGGGCGTCATGCATGGATCGTTATAGTCCCCTCGATATAATTTTGTAGGAAAGTTGGCCCCAAGCCCCATGTAGTGCCAGGAACCGTGGGCTAACACCAACGAAAAACGTCCCAACTCACTTGTTTCTTGTTCCTTGGCCCATAAAATACTATCAGGCCATATCCAACCCCAGCTGGCCACTTGGGCCTCTTGCCTGGCAAGTTACAGACCCCTTGATATAAAGTTTTGGGAAAGTAAGCCTCGAGCCCTAGGTAGCGCCAGGAACCGTGGGCTAACACCCACGAAAAATTGCCCAAATTGTCTTTTTCTTGTTCCTTGGACAATAAAATACTACCAGGCCATATTCAACCCCGGCAGGCCACCTGGGCCTCTTTCCTGGCTCGTTACAGATCCCCGGTATAATTCTTTTGGAAACTTGGCCCCGAGCCCTGGGTAGCGCCAGGAACCGTGGACTAATACTTATAAATAACTGTCCAAATCATTTGTTTATTGTTCATTGGCTCATAAAATACAACCAGGCCATATGAACCCCGGTGGGCCACTTGAGCTTCTTATCTGGCTCGTTACAGACCCCTCGATATAATTTTTTGAGAAAGTTGGTCGCAGGCCTTGGGAAGCGCCAAGAACCATGGGCTAATACCTATGGAAAAATAGTTCAAATCACCTATTTCTTGTTCATTGGCCCATAAAATACTACCAGGCCATATCCAACCCCAGCGGCCACCTCGGCCTCTTGCCTGTCTCGTTAAAGACCCCTCAGTGTATTTTTTGGAAAATTTAGCCCCGAACCCCGGGCAACGCTAGGAACCGTGGGCTAACACCATAAAAAACTGTCCAAATATCCTGTTTCTTGTTCCTTAGCCCATAAAATACAGCAGGCCATATCCAACCCCAACGGACCACCTGAGCCTCTTGCCTGGATCGTTACAGACCCCTCGGTATAATTTGTTGGGAAACTTGGCCCCAAGCCCCGGGCAGAAAAATGAATCCTGGGCTAACACCCACGAAAAACTGTCCAAATCATCTGTTTCTTATTTTTTGGCCCATAAAATACTATCAGGCCATATCCAACCCCGGCGGTCCACCTGGGCCTCTTTCCTGACTCGCCATAGACCCATCGGTATAATATTTTTGGAAAGTTATCCCCGAGCCTCAAACAGCGCCAAGAATTATAGGCTAACAACCACAAAAAACTGTCAAAATCGTATGTTTCTTGTTCCTTGGCCATAAAATACAACCAGGTCACATCCAACCCTGGCGGGCCACCTGGGCCTCTTGCCTGGCTCGTTAAAGACCCTCGGTATAATATTTTTGGAAAGTTGGACCCAAGCGCCAGGCAGCGCTAGGAACCGTGGGCTAATACCCACAAAAAACTTCCCAAATCGTCTATTTCTTGTTCCTTGGCCCATAAAATACTACCAGGCCATATTCAACCCCGGCGGGCCTCTTACCTGGCTTGTTACAGACCCCTCGGTATAATATTTTAGGAAAGTTGGCTCCGAGCCCCGGGCAGCGCCAGCAACCGTGGGCTAACACCCACGAAAAACTGACCAAATCATCTGTTTCTTGTTCCTTAGCCCATAAAATACTATCAGGTCATATCCAACCCCTGCGGGCCACCTGGGCCTCTTACCTGGCTCGTTAGAAACCCCTTTATTTAATTTTTTTGGAAAAGTTGGCCCCAATCCCCGGGCAGCGCCTGGAACCGTGGGCTAACACCAACGAAAAACTGCCCAAATCACCAATTTTTTGTTACTTGGCCCATAAAATACTACCAAGCCATATCAAACCCAGATAGGCCACTTTCTTGGCTTGTTAGAGACCCTTCAGTATAATTTTTTGGGAAAGTTTACCCCGAGCCCCGGACAGCACCAGAAACCGTGGGTTAACACCCACGAAAAACTGTCTAAATTGCCTGTTTCTTTTTCTTTGACCCATAAAATAGTACCAGGCTATATCCAACCCCGGCGGACCACCTATGCCTCTTTCTTGGCTCTTTATAGACCCCTCAATATAATATTTGGGAAAGTTGGCCCCGAGCCTCGAGCAGCAGCAGGAATCGTGGTCTAACATCCACAAAAAACTGCCCAAATTGCTTGTTTCTTGTTCCTTGGCACATAAACTTCTACCAGGTCATATCCAACCGCGGTGGGCCACCTAGGCCTATTGCCTGGCTCGTTATAGACCCCTAGGTATAATATTTTGGGAAAGTTGACCCCGAGACTCGGACAATGCCAGGAACCATGGGCAAACACCCAAGAAAAACTTCTCAAATCGCTTGTTTCTTCTTCCTTGGCCAATAAAATACTACGAGGTCATATCCAACCACAGCGGGCCACCGGGACCTCTTGCCTGGCTCATTACAGACCCCTCGGAATAATATTTTGAGAAAGTTGGCCCCGAGACCCGTGCAGCGCCAAGAACCATGGGCAAACACCCACAAAAAATGCCCAAATCGCTTATTTTTTATTCCTTGGCCAATAAAATATTACCAGGTCATATCCAACAACGGCGGGCCACCTGGGCCTCTTGCCTGGCTCATTGCAGACCCCTCAATATAATTTTTTGGGAAATTTGACCTTGAGCCCCAGACAGCGCCAGGAACCGTGGACTAACACCCACGAAAAATTGCACAAATCACATATTTCTTTTCCCTTGGCCCATAAAATGCCACCAGGCCATATCCAACCTCGGCAGGCCACCCGGGCCTCCTGCCTGGCTTGTTAAAGACGCCTCGAAATAAATTTTTTAAAAAGTTGGCCCTGAGCCCTGGGCAGCGCCAGGAACCATGGGCTAGCACCCACGAAAAATTGCCTATATCGCTCGTATCTTGTTCCTTCGTCCATAAAATATTCTCAAGCCATATCCAACCTGGGCGGGCCACCTATGCCTCTTGGCTGGCTCATTATAGACCCCTTGATATAATATTTTTGGAATGTTGGCCCCAAGTCCCGGGCAGCACCAGGAATTATGGGCTAAAACCCACGAAAAACTACAAAATTTGTTTGTTTCTTGTTCTTTGGCCCATAAAATACTATCAATCCATATCCAACTCTGGTGGGCCACCTGAGCCTTTTGTCTGGCTCGTTATAGACCCATAGGTATAATTTTTTAGGAAAGTTAGCCCTGAGCCCCGGGCAGCGCCATGAACCGTAGACTAACATCCACAAAAAATTGTTTAAATCGCGTGTTTCTTATTCCTTGACCCATAAAATACTACCAGGCCAAATCCAACCCTAGTAGGCCACCTGGGCCTCTTGCCTAACTCGTTACAATCCCCTTGGTATAATATTTTAGGAAAGTGGGCCTCGAGCCCCGAGCAACGCTAGGAATCCTGGGTTAACACCCATGAAAAATTATCCAAATCACATGATTCTTATTCCTTAGCCCATAAAATACTACCAGGACATATCCAACCTCGGCGGGCCACCTGGGCCTCTTTCATGGCTCATTACAGACCCCTTGGTATAATATTTTGAGAAAATTAGCCCCGAGCCCCGGGCAACGCCAGAATTCGTGGGTTAACATCTACGAAAAACTACCCAAATCGTCTATTTTTTTTCCTTGACCCATAAAATACTACTAGGCCATATCCAACCCCGACAGGCCACCAGGGCATCTTGTCTTGCTTGGTACAGACCCCGCGGTATAATTTTTTTGGAAAGTCTGCCTCGAGCCCCGGGCAGCGTCAGGAACCGTGGGCTAACAACCACGAAAAATTTCTCAAATCGCTTGTTTCTTGTTTCTTGGCCCATAAAATACTACCAGGTCATATTCAATCCTGGCAGGGACACCTGGGCCTCTTGCCTAACTCGTTACAGACCCCTCGGTGTAATTTTTTGAGAAAGTTTGGCCAGAGCCCCGGGTAATGCATGGAACCGTGGGCTAACACCCAGAAAAAACTATCCAACTCATTTTTTTATTGTACTTTGGCCCATAAAATACTATCAGGTCATATCTAACCCTAGTGAGCCACTTGTGCCTCTTGCCTGGCTCGTTACAGACTCCTCAGTATAAGTTTTTGGGAATGTTAGCCCCGAGCCCCGGGCAGCGCCAGGAACCGTGGACTTACACCCACGAAAAACTTCTAAAATCATCTGTTTCTTATTTCTTAGACCATAAAATACTACCAGGCCATATCCAACCCCGGTGGTGCACCTAGTCCTCTTGCCTGGCTAGTTACAGATACCTCGGTATAGTATTTTGGGAAAGTTGGTCTCGATCCCCGGGCAGTGCTAAAAACCATGGGCTAACACCCATGAAAACTTTCCAAATCGCATGTGTATTGTTCCTTGGCCAATAAAATACTACCAAGCCATATCCAATCCAGGAGGACCACCTGGGCCTCTTGTTTGGCTCGTTACAGACCCTTCAATATAATTTTTTGGGAAAGTTGGCCTCCAGCACTGGGCAGCGCCAGGAACTGTGGGATAACACCCACGAAAAACTACCCAAATCACCTGTTTCTTGTTCCTTAACCCAAAAATACTACAAGGCCATATATAACCCCGGGGGACAACCTGGGCCTCTTGCCTTGTATGATAAAGACCGGTTGGTATAATATTTTGGTAAAGTTGGCCCCGAGCCCCGGGCAGCGCCATGAACCGTGGGCTAACACCCATGAAAACTTCCCAAATCGCCTGTTTTTGGTTCCTTAGCCCATAAAATACTATCAGGCCATATCCAACTCTATCCGGCCACCTGGGCCTCTTGCCTAACTCGTTACAATCCCCTTGGTATAATCTTTTAGGAAAGTGGGCCTCGAGCCCCGAGCAACGCTAGGAATCCTGGGTTAACACCCATGAAAAATTATCCAAATCACATGATTCTTATTCCTTAGCCCATAAAATACTACCAGGACATATCCAACCTCGGCGGGCCACCTGGGCCTCTTTCATGGCTCATTACAGACCCCTTGGTATAATATTTTGAGAAAATTAGCCCCGAGCCCCGGGCAACGCCAGAATTCGTGGGTTAACATCTACGAAAAACTACCCAAATCGTCTATTTTTTTTCCTTGACCCATAAAATACTACTAGGCCATATCCAACCCCGACAGGCCACCAGGGCATCTTGTCTTGCTTGGTACAGACCCCGCGGTATAATTTTTTTGGAAAGTCTGCCTCGAGCCCCGGGCAGCGTCAGGAACCGTGGGCTAACAACCACGAAAAATTTCTCAAATCGCTTGTTTCTTGTTTCTTGGCCCATAAAATACTACCAGGTCATATTCAATCCTGGCAGGGACACCTGGGCCTCTTGCCTAACTCGTTACAGACCCCTCGGTGTAATTTTTTGAGAAAGTTTGGCCAGAGCCCCGGGTAATGCATGGAACCGTGGGCTAACACCCAGAAAAAACTATCCAACTCATTTTTTTATTGTACTTTGGCCCATAAAATACTATCAGGTCATATCTAACCCTAGTGAGCCACTTGTGCCTCTTGCCTGGCTCGTTACAGACTCCTCAGTATAAGTTTTTGGGAATGTTAGCCCCGAGCCCCGGGCAGCGCCAGGAACCGTGGACTTACACCCACGAAAAACTTCTAAAATCATCTGTTTCTTATTTCTTAGACCATAAAATACTACCAGGCCATATCCAACCCCGGTGGTGCACCTAGTCCTCTTGCCTGGCTAGTTACAGATACCTCGGTATAGTATTTTGGGAAAGTTGGTCTCGATCCCCGGGCAGTGCTAAAAACCATGGGCTAACACCCATGAAAACTTTCCAAATCGCATGTGTATTGTTCCTTGGCCAATAAAATACTACCAAGCCATATCCAATCCAGGAGGACCACCTGGGCCTCTTGTTTGGCTCGTTACAGACCCTTCAATATAATTTTTTGGGAAAGTTGGCCTCCAGCACTGGGCAGCGCCAGGAACTGTGGGATAACACCCACGAAAAACTACCCAAATCACCTGTTTCTTGTTCCTTAACCCAAAAATACTACAAGGCCATATATAACCCCGGGGGACAACCTGGGCCTCTTGCCTTGTATGATAAAGACCGGTTGGTATAATATTTTGGTAAAGTTGGCCCCGAGCCCCGGGCAGCGCCATGAACCGTGGGCTAACACCCATGAAAACTTCCCAAATCGCCTGTTTTTGGTTCCTTAGCCCATAAAATACTATCAGGCCATATCCAACTCTATCCGGCCACCTGGGCCTCTTGCCTGGCTCATTACAGACCCCTCGGTATAATGTTTTGGAAAAGTTAGCCCCGAGCCCTAGGCAACGCCAGGAACCGTGGGCTAACACCAACAAAAAATATCCTAAATCGCATGTTTCTTTTTCCTTGCCCCATAAAATACTACCAGGCCATATACAACCCCGCTGAGCCACCTGGGCATCTTGCCTTTCTTGTTACAGACCCCTCAATATAATTTTATGGGAAAGTTATCCCAGATCCCTAGGCAGCGCCAGGAACCGTGGGCTAACACCCATGAAAACTGCCCAAATCGTTTGTTTCTGGTTCTTTGGCCCATAAAATACTACCATGCCATATTCAACTCCGACGAGTCACCTAAGCCTCTTACTTTGCTCGTTACAGACCCCTTGGAATAATTTTTTGGAAAAGTTGGCCCCGAGCAGCGCTAGGAACCGTGGGCTAACACCCATGAAAACTGCCTAAATTGCCCGATTCTTGTTACTTGACCCATAAAATACTACCAGGCCATATTCATCCCGGGAGGGCAACCTGGGCCTCTTGCCTGGCTTGTTGTAAACCCCTCGGTATAAATTTTTGTAAAAGTTGGCCCCGAACCCCGGGCAACATCAAGAACTGTGGGCCAACACCCACGAAAAGCTACCAAAATCGCCTATTTCTTGTTTCTTTACCAGTAATATAAAACCCCGGCGAGCCATCTAGGCCTCTTGCCTGGCTCATTACAGACCCCTCGGTATAATTTTTTTGAAAAGTTGGCCCCGATTCCCGGGCAACGCCAGGAATCGTGGGCTAACACCCACGAAAAACTGCCCAAATTGTTTGTTTCTTATTCCTTGGCCCATAAAATACTACCAGGCCATATCAAACACCGACGGTCTACCTGGGTCTATTGCCTAGATCATTACAGACCCCTCGATATAATTTTTTGGGAAAGTTGGCCCCGAACCCCGGGCAGAGCCAGGAACTGTGGACTAACACCCACAAAAAACTGTTCAAATCATTTGTTTCTAGTTCCTTGGCCCATAAAATACTACCAGGTCATATCCAACTCCAGCAGGCCACATGCGCCTCTTGCCTGGCTCGTTAAAGACCCCTCGGTATAATGTTTTTGTAAAAATGGCTCTGAGCTTCAGATAGCGCCAGGAACCATGGGCTAACACCCACGAAAAACTACCCAAATCGCCTGTTTCTTGTTCCTTGACCCATAAAATACTACCAGGCCATATCCAACCCTTGCGGGCCACCTGGGCCTCTTGCCTGACTCGATATAGACCCCTTAGTATAATTTTTTGTGTAAATTTAGCCCCTAGCCACGGGCAGCGCTAGGAACCGTGGGCTAACACCCACGAAACACTGCCCAAATTGTCTGTTTCTTATTCCTTGGCCAAAAAAATACTACCAGGTCATATCCATCCCCGGCGGGCCATCTAGACCTCTTGTCTGGCTCGTTACAGACCCCTCAATATAATTTATTGGGAAAGTTAGCCCCGAGTCCCGAACAACGCCAGGAACCGTGGGCAAATACCCATGAAAACTTTCTAAATCGCCTGTTTCTTTTCCTTGGCCCATAAAATACTACCAGTCAATATCCAACCCCGGCAGGCCACCTGGACCTCTTGCCTGGCTCATTACAGACCCCTTGATATAATATTTTTGAAAAGTTGGTCCCGAGCCCCGGGGAATGACAGGAACCATGGGCTAACACCAACTAAAAACTCACAAATCGCCTGTTTCTTGTTCCTTGTCCCATAAAATACTACCAGGATATATACAACCCCGGCGGGACACCTAGGCCTCTTGCCTTGCTCGTTACAGACCCCTCAGAATAAATTTATGGGAAAGTTGGCCCCGAGCCCCGGGCAGCGCCAGGAACCGTCGGCTAACACCAATGAAAACTGCCCAAATTGTCTGTATCTAGTTCCTTGGCCCATAAAATACTACCAGGTCATATCCAACCCCTGTGGGCCACCTGGACCTCTTTACTTGCTCATTACAGACCCCTCGGTATAATAATTTGGGAAAGTTGGCCCCGAGCCCTGGGCAATGCCAGGAACTGTGCGCTAAAACCCATGAAAACTGCCCAAATCACCTGTTTCTTGTTCCTTGGCCCATAAAATACTACCAGGCCATACCGAACCCTCGTGGGCCACCTGGGCCTCTTCCCTAGCTCATTAAAGACCCCTCGATATAATATTTTGGGAAAGGTGGCCCCGAGCCCTAGGCAACGCCAGAAACCGTGGGCTAACACTAACAAAAAACATCCCAAATCACTTGTTTCTTATTCATTGACCCATAAAATAGTACCAACCTATATCCAACCCCGGGGGGACATCTAGGCCTCTTGACTGGCTTGTTACAAATTCCTCGATATAATATTTTGGAAAAATTAGCTACAAACCCCGGGCAGCACCAGGAACCGTGGGCTAATACCCACGAAAAGCTGCCAAAATCACCTGTTTCTTGTTCCTTTATTAGTAAAATACTACCAGGCCATATCAAACTCCGCCGGGCCACCTGGGCCTCTTTCCTGGCTTATTACAGACCCCTCAATATATTTTTTGGGAAAGTTGGCTCCGAGCCCCAGGCAGCACCAGGAACTGTGGGCTAACACCCACGAAAAACTACTCAAATCGCTTGTTTCTTATTTCTTGGCCTATAAAATACTACCAGGTCATATCAAACCCCGACGGGCCACCTGGGCCTATTGCCTAGATCGTTACAGACCCCTCGGTATAATATATTTTGGAAATTTGGCCCCAAACCCCGGGCAGCGCCAGAAACCGTAGGCTAACACCTACGAAAAATTATCCAAATCGCTTGTTTCTTATTCCTTGGCCCATAAAATACTATCATGCCATATCCAACGCCGACGCGCCAAGTGGGCCTCTTGCCTGGCTTGTTACTGACCCATCG
>JBCEWC010002150.1:0-36116 GCA_038996855.1 Solanum aculeatissimum
TTCATATACCAATAATACATAATGAGAAGAGTGTTATTAAACAACTCAAACTACTTAACACATGACACACGTGCAACACACGTGTCCAACACTAGTACATATAAATACATATATACATATTTACGCACACACACATGTATATATATAAGGGAGTAGTTTATATTTTTTTTCTTAAAACCTTCTTCATCATTTCACACAATCATACAAGTTTTCAATTTACAAATTATCTAACTATTTTTTTCATATTTTCTACATGAATATGAATAAACAGTACAAAGTTGCTGGTGATGAAGATGCTACACTAATAGAAATGTGCATATCTTTTATGACATCTCATGAATCAAAAGCTGATGGTATTGAGGTAATCTTTTGTAAAGATCCTTTGATTACTAGGTGTTTAGTTTTTTCCTTTTAAGACATTTACAAAAATCTTTTGATGGATTCCTAAGCAACATTTTAATGTTAATTGTCATGCCCTGGGAAGGTACCCTTGGCGTGGCCGGCACTCAAAGATTATTTCTAGCCTCCAAGCGAATCACTCAGCTTCATCACATTCGTTCAATCACCATCTAATAGTAGAAGACATGAATGATTAAGAATAAGCAATTACAAAATGATAACAAAAGGCCGAAGGCCAAAAATTCTATTCATCAGTTAAGTAAGACTACTGTGAAAGAAAACTAGCTAAAATAACATTCAAGCATAACTCGACAGTCTAGTCTATGAAGCCTCTAAAATATTTTACTAAATGGTGCCAATGGCAGGACCATGACGATCTCAAAATAAAATAAAATAAGTTTAAACTCAAAGCTAGAAAGAAACATGATATCCTCTGAAAGTAGGGGAGGACTTACCAATCAACTGAATGCAAATAGGTTCTCAATGGGGCACCTGTTGATGACCGATAGTACTTGTCTCTGTATCATGAAAAGATGTAGGCCCAAATGGACTTCAGTACGTGGAATGTACGAGTATCTAAAATGGAAGAATGACACATGTAAATGTAGAATAATATCAACTCAAAATAGCTCAACTCAAGTAGTATAGAACTCAATCATCAAGTCAAGAGTCTAAAGTAAGATACAATTTAGACAATGATCACTCATGTACCATCTGATCCAATCCACTTAGAGTACTATCAAGGCCTATTTGGGAGTTTATCTAAATGACAACCATCACCTATGAGTTGGTGATGATAAAATGGATTGATGTCATTACCACATCTATCTAATACCTTTTCAGGGTAAGGGACATCCCATCAGTAGATCCACATTCAGTAACATCAAGTCCTCTTTTAGGGACAACAGGGAAATATCTGATTTTACAATTCAATCCTTTCCTACACTGGCCACATAGTTATTGAGTTTGAGTTGGACTTAATCTTACTCAATTTGGTGCTCATTACGCCTCCCAAGACTCAACATGCTCATAAGACATCAACCCTATGGGTAACTCATTCAACAAGTCTCATTGGACATTTGGCAACTCAATTCATCATATCAACTATCAACTCTTTTGTTAGGAACATTCTTATAAAATATAGCTCATTGACTCATAAAGACCCTCTATCATCCATCAATCCAACTCATAGTACACAAGAAAAAATATTAGAGTTAAAGCAATAAAGAATTCCATAGACTCTTTAGGCTCAAATTTTACTCATGCATACTCATTTAAGTGTAATATATTAAAATAATAAAAATTCATTCTAGGGTTCATGTAGAAAAGTAAAATCATCTATTTCAAGTATTTAATTCATAAAAACTATCATTTATGTAAAATTATATAGAAATACATTGGGATTTAAGAAAATACCTTCAAGAATCATCCATGGAAGACTCAATTCGTTCATAACTCCAACAATTTGGGTTATGGGGCACATGGAAGAACAAAATTCATGTTCTAGTTAGTCTTACATACCTGGAAATTTGAGTCTCGGAACAACTTGGAAGAATTCTCAAGTTTTCGCTTCAAACCCTATACTTTTTCTCCCTTGAAACCTTACTCTATGTTGGAGGATTTGATTTAGCGTAAAAAGGTTGAACTGATATATTTAGGAATTTATTAGGTGTAAAAATGTCAAGTTTAGGCTTTGTGGAAAAAGACCAAAATAACCCTTCTTAAAAATCTTTCAAAAGTCATCCTCGGGCCCACTTATGACCCGTAGAAACTTCCACGGCCCGTAGGAACCTATCTATAAACTTTTGGACAATTTTGGGATTTCTTGATCAATTTCACGAGACCAATCTACAACCCGTATATGCATCTACGGCTCGTAGATGGGTACGTCAAATCTGGGGATCAAAAATAGATCTTTAGATGTTTTTCGCACGAGTTAACAGATGGGCCATAACTCAAACCATGGCCCGTGTGTAGGTTTCATAGTTCAACTTTGCTCTAGCATTCTTTTGTAAAATGGCCATAACTTTTGGCTCCAAACTCCAAATCAAGTGAAATCGATGGAGTTGGAAAGCTAATTCAAAGACCTTTCATTTGGTAGGTTATAAGATACCCAATTCTTTGTGTGCAAATAGTTATGACAATTTAAATTTTATCATTGCATAATCTAACAATAGAAACTCAATTTATAAGAAAAGTTGAAGTACTAGAGGTCTCTTATGACCCTAATACACTTCCTACATATAAGAATGAGGCTTGAAACATAGGTATATGTAAAAATAGAGTTATTAGGTCTCACATTAATTATGTTATGAAAGAGAGAGATATTCTTATATAGAGATAAAACATATGGATTATATCACAAAAACAACATTTAAATATGCCATATACATGAAAATAAGTCTAAATTCTATTTTCCAATTTTGTGCCTTCTTTTTTAAGTTAAGTTCCTATATTTATTCCAAAAAATAATAGGTCTTTCAAGATAACTTTCATCGATATAGAATTGATGACTATAATGTATTAAGAGAGTTTTTATTTTTAGAGAAAATTTTTATGCATTGAGGAACAACATTTTTAATGGTAGTTGTCTAATGGAAAAAAGAGAAAGGTTTTCTTTGTAGCTCTATAACATTCAGGTCCTATAGCAGCAACATTTAACTATTCCTTAATTCAAGACATGTTGAAATTGATTATATGAATCCTCATTTCTCCACTTAAGCTAAATTTCTCATGCCAAAGTCATACACATAATAATAAAAGTAAAATATGTTAAATACATATAAGTAATAACAGTAATAATTGTAGTAGTATGCGAATTTCTCTAAAATGCCTAAGGTATCTTATTTATTTTAAGATTCTATAGAAGACATACAAATCTTAATGTATATTTGAATGATAAGATGTGCATTTAGAATTTCTTAATAGATTACTCAACAATATGATGTATTAAGATCCATATAATAAAAAATAAGCCTACTTATTATTGAATATATGAATATGTAAAAACTTTTAAATTTAAAATTTAAAAAAACATGAAGTTTAGGAAAAATGGCTATAATGATACAAAATTATGTCTGAATTTGTAGTAACATACTCATACTTTATGGAGGATCTAGTATTCCCTTGAATATTTTTAAAAACATCCTTTTGACATTTATGTAGTGTGATACAAGGAAAAACTCAATTAAGGAAGAGTATAATAATATAGGAGATTTTTCATGACCCAATTTCTGAAGTGATGATGGCACCTATCATAACCTTCCGATACGCAAGCCAACGTGTAGCTTGAAACTGTAAGTTATGGGTATAAGGGGGAAACTAACCAAATTGACATAGAAGAGACAATAGAGGAGAATGGCAGTAGGTAAGAACTAACTATATATATATAAAAATGCCTCCAAAACCTGGAAGTTATTAATACAGAGTTGCTATACGTAAAATAAAGAGTAAAAGTCCCAAAAGTGGACAAAAATAATTACAGGATCTAGTTAGTCACAAGATATACAAAAAGACCGTCCATCAAGCTGAAGAAGATAGAAATGATCCAAAAATGACGAATGCTTACCCTGGTCTCCGATGTGGGCTACAACAAGCTTGATCTATCAGCGTCAGTGACTGGTGCTTGAACCTACATCACGAAAGGAGATGCAAAGTTTAGTATGACTACCAGATTAAAAGGTGCCTAGTAGGCATCATAGGCCAACTGAGCAAGATAGGTAAAACAAATATGAAGAAGAGGAATCATACCTAAATAGGAATCCGATAGAAAAATATCTCTAACAATGAAAGGATAGTACTAAGAACAAGATAAACTAGTTAAGAGATCTATTCTAACTGCACCCGGCTGAGACACACGTGCGCAACTTAAAGTAAATCCCGACCGAAACCCCATAAGCCCTCCGAGTGCATAGAATATCTATATTAAGATGGTTAGGAGATAGGGTTCTTCTAGAGTGACAGCCCTAGGGGTCTAGGTTGGGCTTGGAACCCTGGATACTCGTCCGATTTCTTAACATAGTGGAGGCAAGGCCTTGAACCCCGATATTCCCATAAATGGCCAAATCAAGAGAGGTAAGGCCTGAAATCCCCAATGCTCTAGGTATTCATAACTTTGTGAAGGCAAGGACTAAAACCCCGATGTCTAAGTAGTCATAATTCTATAAAAGAAAGGTGTTAAATCCCAATTCCTAGGTGATTAGAATTCTCTAGAAGTGAGGCCTTGAACCCCGATGCCTAGGTAATCATGATTTTGTAAAAGTGAGTCCTCAAACCATGATGCCTAGGTAACCATGATTATGTAAAAGAGAGGCCTCGAATCCTGATGCCTAAGTAATCATAATTCTATAAAAGTGAGGCCTCAAAACCCATTGCCTAGGTAATAATAATTATATAAAAGTGAGGCCTCGAACCCCGATGCCTAAGTAATCATAATTCTGTCAAAGCGAGGCCTCGAACCCTAATGCCTAGGTAATCATATTTCTATAAAAGCGAGGCCTCAAACCCCGATGCCTTACATGAATAGCCGGACAAGATTCCAAAACAATTTCATTCTCCACAAGGTCCTAGTAATCACCAAGGTTTTCCCATCCATAACGAATCAAGCCCACAAATACATATATAAAGTATAAGGATATTTCCACCATACAGAAATAATCTATTATCTCCCCTCAATCTTCAATCGAATCTAAAGCAAGCCGATCTCATGGTTTAGGATCAATAACATATCTCAACAAATCGGATGGAGTCAACATAACCATCGAGTCATACTTTCTTACCTAACAGATGGAGTCAACATAATCATCATGTCATACCACTTTACCCAGTGAACAAAGTAAACATAACCATTGAATCATACTGCCTTACCAAATGAACAAGGCCACATAACTGTTGAGTCATCAATCAAAACTAAAATTGAACTTGAAATGAAGTCTAACCACCAATCTTAGGGAATTATGGATGATGAGCTTCACAAAGCACAGTTACTGCCTAACTATGGTCCAACTACAAACTCTAGTCTGCTATGCCATTCTATAAGGATCTAAGCCTACTACAGCAATGTCGGGGCATCTAAGGCAAGTTTTCATCACCTATACTATGGCGAAGATGCTTTACAATACAAAAAATTGGAATGAACATTGATAATCAAGATACTAAAAAATAACAGGAACCACATGCTTGGAATTACCCCTAAGCCCTCAAAAAGGCCGAGAATATGCTATTAATCCTAAGGTATACATGTAATTTTACTCGTCCCCAACATTCCAACAGCTCCAACATGCTTTCACAATACCAACAATATAGAGAAAAAGTACCACTAACAATAGCATAAGCTAACAAGATTGTATATATGCTCACGAATATCCAAAAAAATCGATAAAGGCCTAAAATATAAATTCTAACACCTAAGGCATGTAAATAAGCTATCCAACAAAAATTCCAACTAATTCAACATAATTTCACACAGTCTAGCACAATCTAAAAAAAACCATAGTCTACCTGTAGGTTGATCGTGTGCGCTCTAACTAACTCCGTTGGAGCTTTGTCCTTCCGAATGGCCTCTGAACACTGCACACTATAAATAATAGATGCTCAATATCACTACGGTTGTTTTGGCACTAAATTCTCAAGAAATAGAGACAAACCAAATTTGGGGCCAAAACAACCATAATGATATTGAGCATCTATTTTTTATAGTGTAGTAGTGTTCAGAGGTAGTTCGGAAGGAAAAAGCTCCAACGGAGTTAGTTAGAGCGCAGACGATCAACCTACAGGTAGACTATGGTTTTCATTTTTCTAGATTGTGCTAGATTGTGTGAAATTATGTTTAATTAGTTGGAATTTGGGTGGGATAGCTTATTTACATGCCTTGGGTGTTAGAATTTATATTTTAGGCCTTTATCGATATTTTCGGATAGTCATGAGAATATATACCATCTTGTTAGCTTATGCTATTATTAGTGGTACTTTTTCTCTATATTGTTGGTATTGTGAAAGCATGTTGGAGCTGTTGGAAAGTTGGGGACGAGTAAAATTACATGTATACCTTAGGACTAATAACATATTCTCGGCCCTTTTGAGGGCTTAGGGGTAATTCCAAGCATGTGGTTCCTATTATTTTTTAGTAGCTTGATTATCAATGTTAATTCCTATTTTTTGTTGGTCCAAAACAACACTCCCAGCTCAATTAATAAATTAGAAACTCAATTCGGGCTAAGAAGTATCAAGAACCGATCATACCATAAAAATCTCAAAATATTTGCTAATTACAAAAAAAGACAACAACTACGGTGCAAAATTACTAGAAACAAAGTTTTGAAAGCCGAATTAAATCATAGCATGATGATCACAGCAACAAACCCATGAATTAAGCTTTTGAATCACCCAATTTACACCTATATTGATCAACTTATGAGTTTCCAAAAATTCTACAACTTTTAGTTCGAAAATAGAAATGCAGCAGCTAAAACTAAAATTCTCACCTCCAACGAAGCTCCCAAGTCACTTTCCAACTCCACAAGCGCGTTCTTCGCAAAAGGATCTTTCAATTTAAACCCAAGAATCACTCAATTCAGACCAAAAATGCTCTTCAAATCATATTCCAAAGATTCCAAAAATTTTGTCCCAAATTTCACGCAAACCAACAGTAAACGTTTATCTTGAACGGAGTAACTATGATCAATTTCAGCACCACCATGACAACCCTTGTGAAATTATACCCAATTTAGACCCAAAGATCACTGAAAATGGGTTCTGAATGCTAGAGTTATCACACCTCAAAAATCAACAAAAAATCCATTTTGAAAATTCATATTGCAGCAGCTAAAATTGGATTTTTACCTCAGACGAAGTTTCAGAAGATGTTTCCGAACTCGCTGATGCGTTACTCACAAAATTTCCTTTAACTTAGGCTTTTGAATCGCATAATCTGGCTCAAGAATTACAAAAATATGAGCTTCCAAAACCTTCTAATATATTTTTGTTTGAATGTTGAAATTCACACATTTATAAACCTCATCTCATTCTCTGACAGGGTATTCAAAATTCGTTCAAAACCCCGTACACACAAAACGTACTATGCCACACTACCAAATTTGATTTTTTGGATTCACTGGCACAGTCAAAATTTCCATACGAGATCGTTATGACTGATTGTGAATCCCACTCCTATGGTCATTTTTAGTCAATTTCCACCAAATGGCTTGGAATAAATCTGAAAGCCTCGAGACCTGAACGAAGGGACATTCTAGGTTAAACTTGACATTCTAGAACTAACCGCGCGGTTAGAGTTTTTGTTCGGGCATGTTTTCCAAGAATATTGATCAAAGCAACCGTTGGCCAAATTTAAAGGCTAAAATGTAAAACCTGGTACAAACTCACAACGAAGGCCTCGGTTCTTGAGTAAACCATGCTTCTCATCTAATTTTGCCAAGACCTGATGAAATATTTTGAATTTCGTTCTACGACTGTTTACCTACATTTTGCACAAAAAATAATTTTCAAGGTATAGGGACTCCTAAAATATGAAAAACTGTACAACTCCTTCGCGAATGACCAGGAAATCGAGCTATTAGTGCCAATAGGTCATAAATGTCCTTGGGTCACTATAGATATTCTCTAAAAGTTAGAAATAATTCATTATAGGGAAAATGACCCAAAGGATCATTACAATATCCACTACTAAAAGAACCTTCGTTCACGAAAGTAAGGACAACCGCAGTCTCAAGCACAAAAAGACAAGGTCCTGGACCTACATTCTTACCAGGCCCACATGCATCTCCATGAAACGAATGACACAAGGATAGAACTCTGACTTGGAAGAAAATATGAAATCACTTCAAGAACCGCAAAAACTCCTCCAAATACTTCTTTCTCATCATACTCCCCAACTATACCAACAATACCTGAAATCACCAGAGCTATGAGAAAACCAAAACTATGTCAAAACTACCAGGTTGAGAAATACAGAACCCCAGAGGAAACCCAAACAATTCTACCATCCAAAATACCTACCATAACTATAAAATTCATCATCTCTGCCATTTAGAAGCATCTTGTTGGATCCCTATCTATTCTGAACAATCCCAACGAAGTCTACACCTTATCCATCAACCTCACATCGCAAGCTTCTGATGAATCACACGCAACCTCTAAATATTAGAGAACCATAATGATCAACATGAAAAATCTTACTTAAAGAAAAACCATAAATCATGCTTGTTCCCTAGAAATCATTTACTTAGGTTGGTACACTACTTCTTCAAATAACTAACCTGTCCTCACAGTTAAGCACCCTGTTGATGCCCATACAGCACCAGACTCCATTCAAGTGACCTCTCATCTCCTAATAGACTTCTAGGATATGATACTATAAGCACATAAGTTGACCCTCCATTGAAAATCAAGTTAACCTCTCCAATCCAAGATCTTCTAAGCATGAAAATAGCTGCTCGAAGGTGACCCCACAACACTGACTCCACTCACTAACAATGCAGCTACCAAACATAGCAAACCAATAATTTTGAGATGAAGCACCCTCATTCTAAAGGTGAATCTTTTAAGAAACTCACCCCTCCAATAGTCTCGCACTCAAAAGCCTAAAACAACCACAAGACATTCCCATTTTGGTCCCAACTCACTATCCTTGACATTAAATGCTACTAGTTTTAAAATTTCCAAACCGAGTGAACAGTATGAATCCAAGGTAACCTTTAAGTTTAGGACCTACTATACAACCAAAAGGCCATCCCTATCAGCACAACTACCACTAAACCAAATCATCCACTAATAAAAGAAATATACTGCTAAACTAGGGCACATTTACAATCTAAGAAAGATAATTACAAAAATCGCATAGGAGTCAAGGTAGGGCCTAAGTACTAAGGTCATTGAATCCATGAAAGTAGTGAGGTCATTAATAAGCCTAAAAGACATTACCAGAAACTCATAGTATCCATGATGGGTCCTAAAATCTATTTTAGGATCATCTACTGCCCTAATCCTCAACTTATGGTAACCGAATCATAGTTCAATCTCGACAAAATACATATCTCTCTCTCTGAAGGTACACTAGGTAGGTCAGTAGGAAATACATCAATAAACTCCCAAATCACAGTGAAAGAATCAATAGAAGGAGTCTAACTGGAAATATCACACACATAGGCCAAATAAGTTAAACACTCTGATGGAACCAGCCGCTGGGCTCGCATAGACGATATAATCGCCATTAGTTTGCCACTATAAATGCCCTGCCATAAGACCAATGGAATACCAAGCAATGTTAATGTAATAGTCTTGGCATAATAATCCAAATCGCATCATGAGGAGATAACCAGTCCATGCCCCAAATAATATAAAAATCCAGTATATCAAGTAAGATAAGATCGGCCCAAGTATCATTCCCTTAAATAGTCACCAAATAGGATCTACATACCTGATCTATTACTAAAAAAATCCCTTATTAAAATGAAAACACACAATGGCACCTCTAATGAATATAAAATAATAGCCAATCGAGGACCAAAATATACAGATACATAAGAGAAAGTGGAACCTAGATCACACAAAACTAAAATAGCCTGCTAACATTTATGGATAATATTCGTGATAATGTCACACGAAATCTCAACCTCTATGTTCGTTGGAGCAACATAAAAGCTATCCTATGGGTCTTCACCTCAACTGTGTATCCTACTTCCTGTCTTGACTCTCCGACCTCATGCCTGGTGTGCACCTCTTTAATCTGAATCACATCTCTATTTCCATGACCCTAAACCTATCTCTATCCTCAAATGGAGGAGGTACTGATGAAATAGGACAAGCCTGATGGGGGCACTTCCTATACCAATGATTAAGTGAACCACAAACACAACACCCAATGATCACACGACCATGGTAAGTAGGTAGCGAATCAGAGCCTCATGAGCTCAGAATAAAACTGGGGCAACTCTAGCATGACTTACTTCCCTCTAAAGCTGGTAGTTCCTCCTTAATAGGTTGGCTAGACTAACCCTGTGATATCTACCTAGGGGAACCTTTAGTGAGATCTGTCATAGCTTTCTCTACCCCCTAGTCTGGGAGCCACTGTAGCTACCATGATGGCTAGCCTTCTTTCACTACCCTTTTGGGCCTTGAAACAAAAGTGCTCCATAGTGTACACATGATCAACCACATTTAGAAACAAGAGGCTCGCTAATACTAGGTGATTTATATCCACCCTTAGTTGTAATCTCAACCCATGCACAAAACATCTAAAACTCTTCTCCTTAGTGGGCAAAATCGTGGTGGCATATATGGATAATTTATGAAACCTAAGATCCTACTCTAAGATTGTCATAGTGCCCTTCTCCAGCCTCATAAACTAATACTGAAGGTGGCCCCTGATACTCTGGGGAGTATAACTATCCAAGAAAACCTCTGAAAACTCTTCCTATGATAGTGGTGGTGATTTGACTGGTCAGGTCTATAGGTAGGAGTGTCGTTATTGCCTGGTTGTCCCACGAAATTGGTGGGCAATGAAGTTGGCCTCTCTACACTCCACAAGGACAAAGGACTGAAGTCATTGACAACAGATAGTCAGGAACTCCATAAGATCCTCTCTAGTAGCCCTATAAAATATTGGGTTAACACTTTCCGAAATATCCCCAATATCTTCTAATCTTGTACATATATGGCACACTCTATAACATCTAGAAGTGGTGCAACAAGTGGTGGGGGTGGCTGATCCCTAGGAACTAGTGAGGCATACTAGTCCTGCTGCACTAGCATGTTAGGAACTTGAGTGGGGGCCTATGGTATAACCTAGATAGTCATAAGTAAATAAGTAATCACAACCTGTAAAGTTGGAGTCATGACTGGGGAGATTGGAAGTTGTGTTGGTGCTAGCCCCTCCATGGTGCTCTGGTACACCTTCGTGTACTCCGAGGTTGCATCCCCGTCTAATGTTGGTACTATACCCTGCGAATTAGTGAGACAAAGAAGTTTTCATGAAATAAATAAGACATATACTATACAAAATGATACAACATAGAGAATAGTTCCTAAATGACATCTTGCAATTTCTTGAGAATAGGTTACAAACGTCTCTGCACCGTTTTTCTGGACTCTACTAGAAGTTATGTCTGCACAAGTAAGATTAATTGAACCTAAAGCTCTAATACCAACTTGGCATGATCCAATTTCGCAGGTTATAACCTGTCGATAGATAAGCCAACCCGTAACTCAGAACTGTAAGTAATGGATAAGGGGGAAAGCTAACTCAATCAACATACCAGAGACTATACAAGAGAATGACAGTAGGAAACAACTAACAAAATATATACAAAAATCCCTTCCAGGACCTGGAAGTTACAAGTATAGTGCTACTATACGCAAAATAAAGAGTATAAGACCAAAAAGTGGAAAAAAATAATTACAGCATCTGGCTAGTCTCATAATATACAGAAAGATGGGTCATCAAGCTGAAGGAGACAAAAAGGATCACAAAACTGTTGAATGCTCACCCTAGTCTCCGATATGGATTGCTACAAGCTCGATGAATCAGCGTCAGTGATTGGTTCTCTGACCTGCATCCTAAAAGGAAATGCAGTGTATTGTATGAGTACTAGATAAAAAGGTACCCAGTAGGCTTCATAGTTTGACTGAGCAACATAGGTAAAACTAATATGAAGAAGAGGAATAAAACCTAAACAGGAGTCGAATAGAAAAGCAAGGAAAGGACAGTACTAAGAATAGGCTAAACTAGTTAAGATATCTATACTAACTACACCCGATGGGACACATGTACACAATTTAAAGTAAAACCCGAGTGAACCCCATAAGCACATCGAGTGCACATAATATTTATATTTAGATGGTTAGGAGATAGGGTTTTCCTGGAGTGATATCCCTAGGGATCGAGGCTCGTCTTGGAACCCTTGAAACTCATCTGATTTCTTAACATAATGGAGGCAAGGCCTCAACCCTCGATACTTTCCTCAAATGGAAAAATCAAGAGGGGTAAGGCCTCGAGTCCCTAATGCTCTAGGTAATCATAACTCTGTGAAGGTGAGGCCTTGAACCCCAATGCCTAGGGAATCAAAATTCTGTAAAAGTGAGGCGTCAAACATTGATGCCAAGGTAATCATAATTCTTTAAAAGCGAGACATTGAAACCCAATGCCTAGGTAATCATAATTTTGTAAAAGCGAGGCCTTAAACCCCAATGCCTAGGTAGTAATGTTTCTATAAAAGCAAGGTGTCAAACTATGATTCCTTGGTAATCATAATTCTATAAAAGCGAAAAGTCGAACATCGGTGCCTAGGTAATCATAATTTTGAAAACGCAAGGGCTCAAACCCCAATGCCTCGGTAATCATAATTAAACCCCGATTCCTAGGTAATGATAACTCTGTAAAAACAAGGCCTCGAATCCTGATGTCTATGTAATTATAATTCTATAAAAATGAGGGCTTGAACTCTGATGCCTTGTATGAATTGTCGGACGAGATGTCGGATAACTTTCGTTCTCCGCAGGGGCCTAGTAATCACCAATGTTTTTCCTTCCATAAATAATCAAGTCCTCAAGTACCTACATATTCCTGTTCTAGTTGTCTTCAGTCTTCAAGGAATTAGCATTACCATTCCTAGGCTCCCACCATATATCATGTTTTGTGCTATATCTTGCTTCCATCATCAATTTCCATAAATGAGAACACACCCCCCCCCCTCCATTCTATTGAATAAGGACATTACTTTCTCATACTATTTGTTCCACGTGAAATTAGATCACAAGGTGCCTATAATTTTAAATCTCTATCATAACTTAGTGAACACCGCCTTGGAGACTTCAATTAAGGATCTGATTCCAACCCATCCTTAATAATTATTATTTGAAATTTGAGATAATAAAAAGAATGAGTTTAATTTTCATGTTTTGTTCTTTGGAGTGACAGTCATGTATTAATGTGTACCTGTTATTTAGGAGAAATTCTCTAGAAAGAGTAATAAATGGATAAACAATGTCAATTTATTATTTTGTTATTTACTTTTGTTACTATATTTTCTATATTTGATGATATTAAAAAATCTGAGTTGAACTAAAATTTTTGAACATTTACTTTTAACACAAATCTTTCACACAAAAATTTCAAACTAACGGACTTCTGGTGAGGTTATCTATATGAAAATATAGATGGAAGAAAAACTAAAATCCCTATTTTTATGTAAAAAAAAAATTTATGGATACACTAAAATTTTATTTATTTTGTAGGGTTACCATGTGTTCTTTTCCTCAGAATATAGAATTAAATTATTTCTAAAATTTTAAATATTAAAATAGAATAATTGAGTATTTTTCTGGTGGTGCTCTGGTTTTTATTTTTGAAATTACATATTGAGATTATTTTAAATTTATTTTTAAATATGGAAGCATCAAGTCTTACATTTTATAAATTTTTGAACAATTAAAAGTCAGAAAAATTTATGGTGGTTTGCATGTGTGACTTTTGGACTCTTTTATTATATATAAATAAATTGTAATTGTGACACTATCATTTTTAATTATAAAAATATAGGCTTTTTATTTTCATGTGCCAGATGCATTTTTTCAAAAATTTATGTTTCCAATAACAATATATGGTGTAAACAAGGCTGATAAAATGGTAATTACTGTTAATAAGGTTGGTAAAATGATTAATTATGTGAAGAAGGTTGGTAAAGTGATTAGTTGCGTGAACAAGACTTACAAGATAATTTAACTTTATTATTGTGTTAGCTATTAGTAATGCTAAATAATGTGATAAAAATAAAAAAAATATTGGAGTTAGAAAATATGTTGAAGTATGGATCCCTTGGAAACTAAGCCAATAAATGTTTCAAACAAGAAATGATAACATTATAGGTGTTCAGTAATGTGTTGAAAGTGTGGATCCCTTGAAAGCTGAGCCCATGATGTGCCAGTTATTGGTAATAATAATGTGACAGAAAATAATAAAATTATCCATGTTAAGTAATGTGTTGAAAGTGTGGATCCCTTGAAAACTGAGCCACATGATGTTGAGCCAAAATATATTTCAACTAAGTCAAGTGAACTTTTGTACTTCTGCTTTGTTATATATACATAAATCTACACTTTTATAAATAAGGATACTCCTTCAAATTAAAGAAGCTTAAAGGATAAAGGTTGTGCAGGAAATTATTCTATTCCCTTATTGTTTGGCAACAAAAGTGAACATGAAAAAGGGCTTCTTCAAGGTTTTCAATCCTACCGCCAACGCAAAACAGATGGTAAGTATACTTCCTCCTTATGGGATTTTTTTTTGAATTTTTTTCTTCATAATTTTGAGATGTGGTTAGTGGATATAAGATGAGAAATGCTTGGTGAAATTTAAACCTACAAAAGATAGATATATATGAACTTAGACACCGTGGTCTTTCATAGAATTTGAAGTGTTCTTTTCCTCTTATTCTTCTGCTATGTGAATATACAAATATTTGATCTATGATTTTCACACTCTTTTCCTTAATTTATTTAAGTAATGCTTTTTGAAGAATTGGTTGTGAATGAGGGGAGATAAAGTTAAAAGAAGGTAGTTGCTTTGTGTGATGCAAGCAGATTTTATGCTAGCCTTTTATATAGGTTGAATCTCTTAATTTTGTACTATTGTTATATAGATATATTTCATCCAGATGATGTCATAAGTTACATGTATTATTTCAAAATGATCATATTATGAGTGTTGATGGAGGTAACTTTTCAATATATTTTTTAGAACTCCTCGAATAGTTACATTCTTAAATTCTAAGCTTGAAACTCCTAATATTTGAGTTTATTGAAAAACTTTCTTCTCATATTGGTTACGTTTATGATATGGTCTATTTGATTTAAAGAAACTTGTACTAGTTTATTTTTATATTTTTTTAAAGTAAATATTTTTGTCCTAAGAAAATACCCACAGGTTATACAATTTTCAAGAACAAATAATTACCTAGAAATTAAAAGTTATCCTTAGGGATCGATTTGGAAATAAGTGACCTATAGGAGTGATCAAACAAGGAAGTGATTTTTATTTTCAGTGTGGATGGGAGAAGTTTATTGTGGATAACACTCTAGAATTTGGAGACTTTTTAATATTTGATAATGATAGAAAAGGAACATTCGACTTTAATTTACTTGGAACAAATAAATGTGTAAAGAAAGGTGTTGGAGGTAAAAACGAGGAAACAATGAATGTTGAACATCAAAAATTGTAGAGTCAAAAGGGAATGTACCAACAACAAAAACATTAGTTCTTTTGAAGATGATAGTGCTGAGGAGTACATGGTAGAAGAAGGAGTTTCCAAAGAAGAGGTAGAAAAGGAAGAGAAAGAAGAGACTCAAGAAATGGCACAATGTTCAAAACGCAGATATGTGGAAGAGGAAAAAGATGAAAAGAAAAAAGGAGAGGAGGAAGATGAAGAAAAGAATGAAAAGGCTCACACATGTAAGAAGAAAACACAACGTTCAAAAGCTAAAGAAAATTATTAAATATCTTTATATGAATTCTCGAGTTTCATTTTATATGAAATTTAATTCTTTTCTTGTTAGTATATTGCTACAAAAATATCGTCTTTGCATATTTGGACATAATCTAATAGTCTTATGAATATCATAAAATATTTAAGACTATAAGTTAATTTTTAAAATGTGGTTTGCTGAGAAAATGAGCCTAAGGGAATATTTTAATAGTTTTTTTTAAAAGAAGAGAAAAATAAATTTAAATAACATTTTCTAACACTTTTGATCTAAGCCAAAAATCTTCTTTCTTTATTAATGTCCATGTTCAATAAATTATCAGCAAGTAAAATGAAAAGGATAGAGATGCTATGAGTTTTCATTATATTTTAGTTTGTGAACCTAGCCAGTTGACTTTCCTGAATCAACTGGAAGCCGAAAAGTCACCGCTTGCAAGGTGGGGGATGTTACTGACCCTTATGGTGCAGATATATTCAAAAGTGGATATGCATCTCGGCCAAAATATCCTTACTTTGTAACAAAAATACAAGCGAAAGAGAGAGATAAATTAGTAACCAAATTTTATAACTATATATTCTAGTGAAAGTTTTTATAATTTAACTCTTATAGAGTTCTCTTTTAACAAAGTCTTTATTTCTAATTGTAGTACATTCCGATGGATGTCTGACAAGACTATAACCTTCAACTCCACTCAAGCATTACCATTCGTGACTCTTCTGACAGAGAATTTGAGGCAAGTGCAATAAATGGAACGATTGGAGAATGTGGTTTGTTGGAGGATGGTGCAACTTATGTAGGTTGAACTTTTTGGAGAAAGATGACAGGTGCATATGTGAATTTGTGAGAGAAAAATGTGATAAAGAGATTTACTTACAGGTTCATGTTCTTCGTGAAGGATCAAGTTTCAATCCCAACAATGAATAAAAGAAATGATTTGTTGCTATTTAACATAGCATTTTAATTATTATGGTTTCTAGTGGTGTTGTGTGTAGACAAATTATGAAGACAATAAGTACTATTGTTTGTTGGAAAATATGAAGGTTATTTAAGTTAGTATTATCATTCTGATAAAAGAATTGAAGACTATTTTAGCTTTATTATTTATTAATTAAATATGTAAAGATCTGTGTTATATGATAGTAATTTGACTCCACTTAATTAGTTGCAGCTCTTATTTTTATAAATTCTAGATCTGTAAATCTTCTTAAGAGTGAGAACTTTCACTTATATTTTTTAGATTGTAAATTATTAGTCTGTGAATTTTATTTATTTATTTATTTTTGATCCACAATGTGCTCTTCATATACTAGAGTGATCTTAATCATGAATTACCCGTGTAAAATTTTTGTTGGGGTGGTGATGAGGTGAAAATTCCACATAAAAAACTAAGAACACATAATTCTATCTATAGAGAAAACTTATCTACAACGTGCTCCTCTCGTATTGCAGTGCACCCTTTTAATTATTATAGTTGTTTAAGAACACACATATATTTTGGTGACAGTAGATTGTGAAACTTGAACTCAACTTAAATTAATAATACCTCAACGAACACTTGTATTTAATGTTTTTAGATTTTTGTAATACTCTACACATTCACTAAGCACATATAAACTATAATTTACTAATAGACTGTTCTGAAACTCAAACTCGTGAATGTTATTTATGTGATGAAAGACAATAAACATGATATATCTTCAAGTATGACCATCCATGACACTTCTACCAGAGAATCGTTGTAACACCCTCTAATTATTCAGACTCATATAAGTCCAGAAAGTCCAAGAGTTTAATCTAGTTCCCATAGATGAATGTATGGATTGTAGAAGGGGGCTCGAAAGTCCCCTCAACACTTAGTAAAATTTTGAGTTTTGAAGACCAGGTCTATGAGCCAATTGTATGACCCATACAATTATCGATGACCCATAAAAATGGTTTGTGAATTCAAAGACGCTAGAAATTATTCTAAGTGTCAGACTATTCTACAAAGTGATTTTATGACCCCCACTCCTTTCCACGATCCATAGGATAAGTTTCCTGGTTTCCCTTTTGGTAGAGAATGCTAGTATGATATTAATAAGGTGTAGGACTTTGCATCTGAAATTCGTTGAGCTTCTCTCTTTGGGAGGCTGTGCTCTGGTCTTTTTGTGCTATAAACTGCTTCGTCGAAGACTAGTGGTAGGTTATCCAACGGAGCCTTCGGAAAAGGGCACCCATATATGTAAGCATAACACTGAACTGCAATGAACCATTAGACAACCTATCTTAGAATAGGGAGGATCCCCTGCAGTGGTGACCCTTTCACTCTTTCATGGACGGATACATGTACCAAATGCTTATACGAGAAAGTTGACTCCTGGGTCTTGAACTTGGAGGGTTGCTCGGAGAAATCCTCTTTTTCTCATCCACTCAGGAGGGTGCGGACACGCCTGCGCAGATTATATGTGACTGTTATAAGAATGGATGGGAAGGTAACAGTACCCGATGACATTCAGGGATGGATCTAGACCTACCGGGCAGGGATAATCATTACGGTCCTTGTAGTAATGACAACCATTTTCAAGAACGAAAAAGAGTGAGCTGAGGGACGTCCTATGAGTCATTGAACAATGATAGGAGTGGTCTTTTTCTAACAATATAAGGAGCAAAAAAGGACTTTGGTCCCCTTTACAATATGAAGAAATAAGAGTCAAAGTTTAGACCTCTCACAATAATTCTATATATAGAAAGGATCGTGAAAGAGGATACAATTCATTGATGTTTCCATCTGAGAATACCCCTACTATCTGTAGAAAGATCTCAAGTGCGAATCCACCGATTGCTCTATATATCCTTACATTGAAATATGATCTAGCATGTCCATTTATGAAATAGAAAAGGAAATTTCATTTCCCCCATCCCACTCCATGTACAAATAAAAATCCAAACTCAAAGTAGTAATAAATTATATAGAATCAATGGATTCATGATAAAGTAATGTCCCTTGATGACATATTTTATCACTATTAATATTTTTTTGCTGATAAAGGTATCAAATAGTATATAGTTCATTTGTTGGCAGTGTGGAGGATTAAGAGCATAACTCTTACTTTCCAATTGGTTGTTTTTGCATTAATTGCTACTTCGTTGATCTTATTGATTAGCGTACCCATTGTATTTTCTTCTCCTGGTAGTTGGTCAAGTATTGTCACGACTCAAAATTCGGGTATGATGACACTCACCTAACACACCAAGGAGAGTCAACCAAAAACCTAAATAACTCAACATAATAATAAAAATAGAAGATAAAATATTCTATTATAATGGAGAGCCTAAGAAAGATAATACTACGACCATCTCAAAACAGATGTCACATGTACAAGCCTCTAATACTAAGAATACTGAAATGATAATATAAGTCTCAATGTCTAGTCCTCGAATACAACATAACATAAAATAGAATCCTCGAAGGTCTACCGAAGAGAAAAACAACTACCTCTCAAGGGATCCAGAAGCTCGATCCTGTGAGTAAGAAAGCTAGCAAGAAGGACCGGGAAAACAACCTACAAAAATGTAGAAAAGAGTAAGCACCAAACAACAAGGTACTAAGCAAATGAAAACTAACCTAAAGTAAAGCAATGAAGAGCACAAGTACTCCTTAACACCTAACCACATACCGCCTAACTACAAACATGCACTTAGAAAAGTCCCAGCACAATGTATACAATATAGATAAATCACAAGGATATAGATATGCTCATCATATAACATCACATCTCAAAAGGCCCCACTATAAACAAGTCAAATAATACAATAGATATCCAGTCTCATAAGTAATTCATATAATAATAGCAAACAAGAGTGATATGAGATGAAGTGAATACCATGAGATGTAAATGATGTGATGCAATGACCAATAATGGTGATGTATGTTTGTCATACGATACACATCCACCGATAACATCATATCAGAACCCATTGGGTCCACGCAAGGATCATGTATCCGTGGGCATTGCCGACAATGACCTCGGTCAATGCTCACCCGTCCAAAATAGACCTCGGACCCAATATCAATCGGCATATTACCTATGTTTGCTAGAAAAAACCTCAGCGAATATTGACCTATAGAGACCTCGGCCACCAATCCATATGTTACCTTACTCATTTCTTGACCATAGCCATTACAAGTATCAAATTCACAAATAATAATGAATGCAATGCACATGATCTGAAATATATCATTGTTTCATCATCATAACGATTTCAATATTATCATAGTATCAATATCATCAATGTCTCAATATCATATCAGTCTCAATATTAATTGTATCAAAATATAAGATCCATATCAACATCAATATATAAGATTCATAAGATCACATCTATTACAATCCATAATTAATTAATTATTTCATTGTCTTTTAATATTTGAGTCATAATTAACACATTACACAAAACTCAAAATATAACATAGCTCAACTCTTTCAATTACCCTTAGTCATCATAACTTAAGACAATTCATCATTTGAGTTCTTACTTCACAAGCAATTAGTCTCATAATTTCCAACAACATCTCATCTTAAGCATTTAGCTTAACATTTCACATAAGAGATTCAATATATAATTTCATGTAATATAATTCAAAGCTCAACAATCAGAACATCATAAAAACTTTCACATTATCAACAATGACATCATAAGCTCATTTCACAAAATTATCTCACAAGTCGAAGAAAACAACAATGAACATTATCTAGGGATTCAAGTCATACATATCATTATTTCCACCTCCCCATTACTCAAATCATATCCACTAAAATAGTTCACTAATCCCCAAGTTTCACAATGGAAGGAAATTCTAAGTTCGATAAACTTTACAACAGTTAGGGCCCACTTAATTAAATCAATAGCCAAATCAATCAAAAACTGAATAATCAAAAATTTCACAAGTATTCACAATCCCATAATTGTTTCACAAGTTAAGGATTCACAACATTTACAATTATACAATCCCAAATTCCGTGATCAAAGCCTATAATAGTATAATTCTATCCCATTCCATGCCATAGTTCACCCAAACCGACATACATAGGATAATACAAGGTTCAATCATACTTAACAAAAGATTAGAAGTCCACTTGCCTTAGTCGAAGTCCCAATCAATTAAAATCCAAGTCTTTTCCCCTTCTATGATACTCCAAATTACCACAATCTCAAAGGCCGACCAACACGCAAACTAGCCAACTAGATGAATGAATCCAAAAAATCGACGCCAAAACACCAAACCACTATCAAGAATGAAATATACATGTCAAAAGTAGTAAATTGATACCCATGTTAACAGGAATTCGATCCGTAGGTAAAATGGTTAAAAATTAGGTCACTTTTCAAAAATTCGAAATCTAGAAATTTAGCTAAAAATCAAGTTCTACACGAAAAATGGAGTTTGTGGGTGAAAATCCCATAAAAGTTGAGTAGAAATTGAGGGGAAAATCAACATTTAAAGTTTGAATCATGTTCTTCAAAACCCAGAAAAATTGGAGGGTTGAAACAAAAAAATTCAAATCAAAATCATAATTTAAATACTAATAATAAAAATATTTGTGTTTAGGAAGCTTACCCAAATGAAAATCCATGAAAAATCATGCTCAAAATTGCACCTCCAAGCTTTTAGAACTCCAAAAATAGAAGAAAATAGTGGAGTGGTCAAAATGGGGAAGAAGGGGTATTTTTAGCAAATAAAATAAAACAAAAAGGGGTTGTTGACCGCATTGACCTGTGTTGACCCGGTGTTGACCAGACATTGATCGTGGTCACTTGCACTAACACAATTCAAAACATGCTTTTTGACCCCCAGAACTCATCCATAATCTTATAAATATGAGCCAAATATGCAACCCTCCCAAAAATGACATTCTAGAGTCAATGGAATCATCGAAATTTGCACTAGAACTTCTGAACTTTGAATGTTGACCAAGTCAAACTTATGATCCGAATTTAACTAAAAAATGCAACTTTGGGTCCAAAATCTCTGTTTTAACTCCAAATTCAGATTTGCCGGTTCTCCTAGACCAAATTTGCATTACATAGCTAATGGAATCAACAGAATCGCATTACGATACTCAAAACTCAAGTTGACCTCAAAACTCAAAATTTCAAACTTCAAGCCTTTAAAAACTCTTTCTTTAGAAAAATTCCATCTTTTTACGAGATTTTTGAAATTCAACTTTTCAACTCATCCAAAAATGACATAAATCAACTTTTGGGTAGGGAAAAATGACAATGTCATCAAAAATTCTAAAAATGACCTTCGAGATCAATACAAATAACAAAAATTTTGTATTTTCTAGTACATCCTTTTGGATTGAATTAGTCTTTTTAGTGGTTATTCTACTATTTTTAAACAGGGGCAAATAATTTATGAAATAGGCAGAGTAATTAAAAATATAGCCAGAAGGTCTATTTCACTAGAAACAACCAAAATGCTTATATGAACTCAATTCATTATTTCGTAATGTAATAGAATAAAATGTAGTAAGGGCTCTTAGATATGAAACAAAACTGCATGATTCATTTTTTTGGACAAAAATATTTTTTTTACTTGGCCTTTGCATTAAAAGAACTGATTAAAAATGATTCATCCTCGGACCCATTTAAATGTAGTAGATAATAACAGGGCTTGAGAATTGATATGTATTAAAATCATAGGAGTTAGCAACCTTTGATATGCTCATATCAGTGACATTATTGTTGTTGTGACAAAAAAAACAATACAAAATATGGCCCTAGAAATATCAAAAGTAGTCAGAGATGTAATTGTTATCAAGATTTGCCATAAGAAAGGGAAGAGTCTTGACTTTAGGTTAGGTTGGTCTCATCATTCACACAATTCTCCCATTTATTGATTGATCTTATGAGTACGCATCCAGTAAGTGCATAGTGAATGAAAAAAGATTCATCCTGGATTTTATTCTTCAAGAAAAATGTCTATCAATTGATCCCTACGATGAAAGGCTATAATGACGTCGAAGGTAATTTTTAGCATTTTTTACTTAATTATCGTGTTTTCCTTTTATAAAGTTGTCTTGGATCATTTTTGGTTGAGTCAAAAAGTCAAATTTTGAACACCTTATAAAAAGTCAGAGTTTCGCAAAAGAAAAAGTTTTTAAAGGCTTAAAATTAAAAAAGATTGAGTTTCGAGGTCATTTTGAGTTTTGAGTGTCAAAATTTAATTCCATTGATTCCATGAGTTCCGGAATACCGAATCTAGTCTAGGAGAACTTGCAAAACTATATTCAAAGTTAAAATAGAGATTTTGGACCCAAAGTAGCAATTCTAGTTCATTTTGGATCATAGGTTTGACTTTGATTAACATTGAAAGTTCAGGGCCTCATATAAATATTATGTCTGTTCCAGTGGTTTCAGATGGTGAAACTAACCCTAGAAATATATTCATTGCAATTTTTAGAGGTTCTGAGAATAGTTTGAGTTTTTGAGTCCAAAACTAGTTTAAACGATATTTCTCTAGTTCTGAGCCAAGGAGGTTCTGAATTCAAATTTTGACGGTTTTGTTGAGTCCAGATTGTCATTTCTAGTAGGGTCCCATATTTGATTTTCATTCACGGGGTTCCGAACGAATTGGGTCTAGTTCATGTTTTTTTGGAACTGTGTTATTATTGGTGCATTGCTTTTGGTACAGGGTGAGACTAGTACTCCACATTCGCGGAGGTCAAACAGTGTAGACCTCCACATTGATGGAAGAAGGCCCGCATTCCTGAAGCACAGTCCCCTTGGCCTCTGTGTTTGCAGAAGCATCCCCCCGTTCGCAGAGTTTTGAGGCAGCTTATGCTTTCACGTTCGCGGAGCACGAAGCACACCTGAACAGTGAACAGTTTTAAAGTCGTATTTTACTATATTTCCACCATTTTCAACCCTTCAAGATTCATTTTCAAGAGACTTTGAGATTTTCAAGGAAAAGTGATTGAGTTACTATTTTCTAACCTATTTCATGGATTTACATTGATTAATTTATAAATTTAACATCAAATTTTGGGATTTTAATGGAGTAAATTGAGAATTTCTCAGTCTTCGATTTCCAAACATTAATCGTTATTTCTCGCTCATTTTAGCTCCATTTTCGAAACCATTTTCACCGTTGAGCTCCTCATCGCCTTGGAAATATTTTCATGCTTTAATTTTAAGTTTCCTACTATGTTTTTTGTATGAGATGTTTTACCATTTTACCCTTTTTTCTTCAAATTGATTGGATTTAATATTAGTAGATCCGTTATGTAATTGTTATGTCATATTTGAATAGATTTTGATGAGTTGAAGACACTGATGATATTGAGATACTGATGATATTAAGCTACTTATGATATTAAGATACTATGATTATTATGATATTGATATTATGAAAACAACCATCATACCGAGCTAACTTGGACTCTCCACTCCTTCTCTTCCTAAGCCTCTCCCCTTCAAGTTGCTTGTCATAGGTAATAAGGCGAGACAATTCCATATCACCCATGATCATAGCGGTGCGACACTCCTCATTCACTAAGTCATATACTCCCTATACAAACTTGTTCATCCTTGCCCTAGGGTCGGCAACTAAATGAAGAGCATACTTGGAGAGCTTGTTGAACTTGAGGTAATACTCCCTCAAACTCAATGATCCTTGCTTGAGATTTATGAACTTCATCATCTTTGCCTCTCTCAACTCGATGGGGAAGAAATGACTTAGGAAAGCGGCTTTAAACTCCTCCCATGGGATTGGGCCACCTTCCTCCCTCTCTCCCTTCCATTGAGTGAACCAAACTTGTGCAAGGCCCTTAAGTGGATAAGTCATAAGTTCTGCCTTCTCCTACGAGCTCAGCCCCATGATATCAAGCACTTTGTATACCTCATCAATAAATATTTTGGGGTCCTTCTCCATTTTGGAGCCATGAAACTCCGGAGGATTCATTTTTGTGAAATCTCTCACCCTAGAGGCCGGTGTGGAAACACGGGGAGCTTGGGATCCTTGGTTCAATTGGTTGGTCACGACTTGTGCCAACATAGAGATGACATTCCGATACTCGGCGTGCATGACCCCTTCTTCGTCCTTGGGAGCTCAGGGAACCTAAGGGGCCGGATCACCCCTAGATGTAAGAGCTCTTTAAGGCATTCTCCTTGGCAGCATGATCTAAAAGAGAAAAAGACCATCTGTTAGGAGAAAGGAAAAATATTAGTTCAATAGTATAGCACAAAATAGACCATGAATAAGTGAACCATTTCCTAAAACATCTCATAGTTTCCCATCCATAGTTGTGGCGTGCTTTACAACAATGAATAAGACTCTAGTTGACGCAGTGTTTTGGATTTCTGAGGACCATTTACAAACCTAGTTCTTTGATACCAAGCTTGTCATGACCCAAGCCTAGGGTCTAGATGTGACACGATGAATGGGACACTCGAAGGCAACCCAAACTAGCCTTTCACATATCATTGGCACATCCTTGGTGGTTGAAGCTTAAATCAAAGAATAACAAATAGCAAATAAATTCTAGGGGAAATGGGACTTTGGACTCAAGCTATGGGGATGCATTGGGAAGAGGATTTACATGAGTCACATAGAAAATAACGTCTAAGGGGTGGGTAAGTAGGACTCACGCTATGGGGGTATTTTCGGGACTTGGGACTTTCATCTCTTCAACATCAAACAACAAGCATAGAAGGGGATAAAGGGACTAAGGGAAGTCTTACATAGAGTATAAAGACATAACGGGAGTCAAGCTCATTACATAATAGTCATATCCAACAACACCTCTATCATGAATGGAACTGGGGCAGAGACATGCTTCTAGGCTCACCCTCAACTAGAAAATATCCATAAATACAAAAGACTTAATTAAGCATGAAAGGAAAATGGATGTTGTACCCGTAATGGAGGACTCACGAAAGAGGTCTTCAAGTAATCCGGTTAGCCACGTGGAGGAGGATGAATAGGAGCTTCGGTCCTTATCCCGTGAGATCATGTAGGAAAAAGAGTATATAGTAGTACTTGGAATTTACTAAGTATGTAGAGTGCAATGCAAACAAGGAAACAAAGTACAACATTACTAAATGCATAATCATAATCAATAGATAATCAATATGACATGCATGAATGGTGCTAGAGTCAAAATATGCATAGAGACAATCAAACTTGTATAACATACATACATATGTGGGCGGTCACCATAATCGACATATAATACCAAGCGAGCTACTACTTGGAATTCCAATGCATGAAGCCCCACCGGAAAAGAGGTGGTCTACTTGCCAAGGTAAACCAAACTTAACCCCACATAGTGGGTAACTTGACCTAGTCTGATCCATTAGTAAAAATCTCGTTTAGGGAGCATAACATAAACTTATGGTGGCACATAGTTAAGAGTCCAAGACTTTGTATAAGGATCCCTTAGGTCGAGCCCCCACCTTAAACCTCCTTCGGTGCTAAGTCTAGTCCCATGGAATACTTAACATAATCACAAATATCATTATAGCTTGAAAGACTTGTAAAATTGTGATAACATGGCATGAGTAGCTCATTAACATAACTCGACCCCTACAAGTGAGAATATACCTTACACCAGAGGTAAAAAAATTCATAAACTTGACCCCTTCTAATGGCATAGCTTTATACATGAGGATGGAACATTTGTGAACTTGACCCCTTCTTATGAACATTGGTGAGTACACGAGGGTATAACACTTATCATACTTGACCCCTTCATGTAGAAAATATTCATTCTCAAAAGGGTAGAATATAATATAAGGACTCAACATTTTCTTATAAATCATAAGATCTTTTCATGAGTTCAATACACGCTTAAGAGTCCATATAGCCATCATCTCATGCTTATCTTGAAAACTATGTATAATCTTTATCATGTAAATTTAGTCAAACATGGTAGGTGAATGCATACATACCCAAAATCATGCAATTTAATAGTATAGTCCTGAAGAATGTAAATCCATTTCACTTGAAGAATCAAATCAATCAACCCACCAATGTAGTAGAAAGAAACCCAAATTTAATATCATGAAATTCATCTTAAAACTTATTATCTTCATGGTTCATAACATGCATTGGTTCAAAATTCATAATCTAAAATATGGGACAAGCCTTCAATAGATATGCATGCATAAATAGTCAATACTTGAAGAACCCAAGCTAAATTTGTATACATAATGCATAATAATAACATCATATGCAAGAATTTATAAGATACTTTCATGTAGTTGGAGAAGAAGATGGTTGAAATTGTGGGAAAAAAAGGTCCCCACAATCAAACCCACATACCTTAGTGATAAAATGGAGAAACAATCTTGTTTGGTGATGAAGAAATCAAAACCCTAACATTGTGTTCTTGCTTTAGCTCTTGAATGAGACTTTAAGCGAGCTTGGAACTTAGAAGTGTTTTGAGTTAAGGAGAATGAGAGAATTAGGGTTGAAAAAGGTTGATAAGGGTCATTAGAGGGATAAATTATGTGGTTTAAGTGTAAAAGAGTGAAAAAGGTCAGTTTTTCCCCATTTAAAAGCCTAGCCAGACCGGTCCACGAAACCCCAATTATGGGTCTTGGACCATTCCACGAGTTGTGGAACCTCTCCTGGATTAGGGGCCCTCCAAACATGGGTAATTGAAACTTTCTACGAAATCCCCTTCATTACAATGAAACCTTACACGAGTCATGAAGTCCCCTCATAAATTACTCTTTCCCTTAGACCAATTTTTACACATAGGGTCCTTTCCACGAAGTGAGTCCATGAGTCGTAAAGAATTCTATGGCTCGTACTTTAGGTCTCGTAAATCCTTCCGGTGTTCTTTTAAAAAGTCATTTCTCACTGTCCACTTCTACGAGACCATCCATGAGTCATGGATCACTTCACGAGTTGTAGACCATCTCATGGAATCGATTCTCGAGGTGTTTTTCTGCTGTCAACATTCCCAAAATCTTAAACCATGAGGGGCGTTCCATTTGCACAGTCAATGAACACATCTATCGAGCTAAAGCTACCAGATAGAACTCTATGGCTTTGCATACCATGTTCTAAAATTTCTCAAGTGTCACAATATCTCAACTTTACCACCTCCTCGTGGTCAAGGGGTTTTATAAAGTGGTAAAATCTCTACCTTTCTACCTCTATGTGGTTAAGGGTTTACAAAAGGTGGTACAATATCTCAAATGTTGTACATCTCACCCTTGCCACCTCCACGTGGTCAAGGGGTTTTATATGTCATGACAAATACCTAAGGCCTAGACGTGACACAATAAATGGGAAACCCGAAGGCACCAAAACAAGCCTCTTAACATATCATTTGCACATGCTTGGTTGTGGTAGCATAATTAAACAATCAAGGAAGTAAAAAATAATTTTTAGGGAAACGAGACTTTGGACTCAAGCTATGGGGATATTTTAGGGAATAGGATTTGAATGAATCACATAACAAATAAAGTCTAAGGGACGGATAAGTATGACTCACGCTATGGGGATGTAACTGGGACTTAGAATTTCCATCACATAATAAACTAATATCATCATATAGAAGGGAATAGGGACTGGGGGAAATCTTGCATAATCTCATAAACATAATGGGAGTCAAGCTCAATACATATATTTCCATATCCGATGACACCTCTAATACGAATGGAATGGGGCCAAGAAATATCCCGGACTCACCCTCAAAAGATAAGTATCCAAAATTATACAAGTCTTAATTAAAGCATTAAAGAAAAGTGGATATTATCCCCGTAGTGGGGGACTCACCAATAGAATTTTTTAAATGATCTGGCTAGCCGCGTGGAGGGGGAGGATGAATAGGATCTCCAGACCCTACATGGTTAGATCATGTAGGCAAATAAAATATGCGTTAGTACTTGGAATGTACTAAGTATGCGGGGTTTAATGCAATAATGAAACATAAACCACAATTAAACAATATGCATATTCATAGTGAATGAATATAAGCTCAGTATGGCATGAATGATTAATTCCTTAGTCAAAACATACATGGGGATATCCAAATCATAAATCATATCATTCATAGATGGGAAGGGACCATAACAAACAATTAGGACCAGGCGAGCTATTACTTGGAATTCCAGTGTTCACTCCATACTGAATAAAGGAGAAGTTTACTTTGCAAGGGTAAACCAAACACTCACCTTATGGGAACCTCCCTTTTTTGGAAAAATGACTCACAAATACCTTACGGGAACAACATTCTTTTTGGTGACCTTATGGGAACTTCCCCTTTTTGATAGATTACAAAATAAGAGTCTTATGGGGAAATCACCCTATTTGAATAATAGAATGTAGAAGCCTTACAACAACCCCACCCTTTTTGGATAATAAGTGGCATGTACCTTATGGGAACTCTTCCTTTTCGGTCAGTCATGTCACAAGCAATTAACAACCTATGGTGGCAATATAGTTATAGGACAATGGCTACCTATCAAGGTCCACTTGGTCCTAGGTCACAATCCCAAGGAATATTCAAATCATACTTATAGCCATAATATGTGAAGCATCATAATGTCATAATATTTTCATAGAGTAGCTCATCAAAACAAAAACTTCCTAATATCACAAAAGGGCTTCACATTATTCTTAACATTCATCACATTTTTGTGAGCTCATAGCATGCTTTAATATCCCTTCAACATTTTAAATATTCTCAATTCACATGTCTTACAATGAGACTTTCATCAACATAGAATCTTGTTACATGACTTAATACAAATATGGTGGGTACATGTACATAGGCCCTAAATAACGCATTTCAAGAGTAAAAGACATAGGAAAGTAAAATCAATTTATTTGAAAGTCATTCAAATCAACCTACCAATATAGTAATAAAACTCCAATTTGGGTATCATGAAATGAATCAAATATTTACAAGTTCTTTCATAGCTTTTCATGACATTTTAGAGTACATGGATTTTGCATCATAGAATCCATCACATTATCAACCCCAATGAGTGTTCATGTATAATCACATCAATACTTAGAGAATTCAAACATAAATCGTGTTCACAGTGCATAATAAGAGTTACCATAAGGTATTAAATCTTAAAATCATGAAATTTTACAAGACAAGAGGGATTGGCTTCATAGGTGAAAGAATCCCTATAAATGAAGCCCGCATACCTTTGACTTTGGAATTTCTCAAAGGAAAACTTGAGAGGGCTTGGGGGCTTCACTTGAGTTCCTGTAATCCAAAGAGAATATTGAGAAATCTTGAATTTGAATGAGGGAATTATGTGGAAATTTGGAGGAGTTTTTGGAGATTTGAGTGTTCTAGGGCTTAGAAAATGAATGAAAATTGAGGGTCTCCCATATATATAGGAACTAGGTTATTACCCAATTTCCCATAAATTTTGAAACTTCTAGAACTAGGGCGTGACAGGACGCGGACTTGTAGCGGAGTACTTCCTTTTCGCTGGAAATTTCAGTTCTCCCCGCTTTAGCCTATGAAATAAATTGAGGCCATTTTTACACTGGTGGGCGACAGGTCCGCGACGCGGACTTGTCGTACACCTTTCTGGTTAAGCCCGAATCACCCAAAAAATTATTTTTTGCTACGGGTCATCTAAAAATCGAAGACCATCTCTTTTGTACACAACTTTGCCTCCTGAAGTTGAATATGAAGTCGGATTTGCAGAATCATGCACAACTTTAAAGATATTCCAAAATTACACTTACAAGGAAATTTTTCCAAGATGCTTAATTTGCGGAATCATGCACGAATTTTAAGATATTCCAAAATTACACTTACAAGGCAATTTTTCCAAGACACTTAAGGGGTGCTACATTATAAAAGGTGATACAATATCTCAATCCTTGCCACCTCCGCGTGGTCAAGGGGTGGTACAGATGCAATATGATATGAAAGCATGCCAATGCCACAAATCAAGGTAAATAACAACAATATAATAAGAATATTGATAAATAACCATTCTAGAATCAAGGAAACAGTGTCAAGTGTCACAATTGAAATCACAAGTCATCACCATGTCTCAAAGTACCACACTTTCACCAATAGCCAAATATATTGATAGTACCAGACTTCCAAAATCTACACATCAGTCTCATAAAGTATCTCAATATCATAAATTACAACAAAAATTTTCAAATAGTATCACAAGTATCATATTGTAACAATAACATCCAAGAATATCTCAAATCTCAAGAGCACATCTCAATTTACCAACAATTTCACAAATTACTCCAATACCAATGTAACCAACACAAAAATTCCATCACACCAATAAAATTAATCATAATCAATCCATCATCTCATAATTATCACATAAACATATCCAATAACTATATTTCAGTCCTAAAAAGGTTAACCAAACCTACCAATTAAAACTGCATTTGAACTTACATTTTGATTGCTCCTAACCTCAAAAAGTATCTCAAATCAATGAACCGCCATCGAGAATAGACACTACGCATCAAGAGATGAATTTTGATACTCATATTGGCACAAATAAGACTTAGTGACAATGGTTAAAATTAGAGCTAATTGAAGTTCTTGAATATTGAAGCTGACCAGAAAATATGATTCTACTCAAGAAAATGAGTTTGTGGGTGAAAATCGAACAAAAATTGAGCTCAAATTGAAGGAGAAATCAACATTTAAAGTTTTCAAAACAATGACATGGAAAATCCTAATTTTAAATTCAAAATCATGAAATTCCAGACAAAATTAAGAGAAAAGTAGTGGAAATTAATTAATTTGATGACAGAAGCACTTACCCAAAAGTTTTCCACAAAAATCCACGGTAAAATCACCCTAAGAAAGGTTGAAAATGATGAAAATAGTTGAAAATGATGTTTCATAGTTTTTTTAAAATTGATCAAATAAAACTTACTCTGCGAACACAGGGTTAGACATGTAGACGCTGAGAGGGGGGAATAGAAAAGCTCCATAAATGTGGATTCGAGCCTGGAAATGCAAAGAACCCATAAAGTTAATCTCCACGAATACGGAGAAGAAAAAGAATTGACCTCCGTGAACATGGGGCCCAATCCTGTGAACGCGGAGGGTTTTCCCCTGCACTAGATCCTTCACAAACCAACTATAATGTCAACTCAGAATGGACCCTCGGGGTCAATTCAAAACTCAAAATACACAAACCTAACATGTATTCCTACAAAAATTAGCAATCCGGACTCAACGAAATTATCATAATTTGATTTCGAGGTCTTCTTGACCCCGTTATTAATAAATCTCAAAAACAAGTCAAAACTCAAAATACTAAAACAATCCTCGAAAACGTCAAAAATTACAACGAGACCATTACTAGTATTAGTTTCACCATCCAAAACTATCAGAAGTGTTGGAATCTCGATTAGACCTACCAAATTCCAAATGTTGACCAATGATAAACTTAGGCTCCGAAACTAACTTAAAATGCAACTTTGACTCCAAAATCTCATTTTTAACTTCAAATTATGTTCCACAACTTCTCCTAGACCAGATTTGACGTACTGGAGCTATTGGAATTGATAGGTTTCTGATCTGACACCCGAAACATAGAACGGTGTAAAAACTCACTTTTTTAGCAACTAAGCTTAAAAAAAAGCCAAAACTCATATTTTTCCACTTTTAAAACACAAGATCCAGTTCTAACAACACAGATACTTCAAAAGAGGTCCAAGGAAACTTACGGAATGACAAAATAGTAATTTTCACAAATGAGCTAAAAAGTGACTGACAAGGTCATTACATCATTTACCACTAAAAAAAGTGTTTGTCCTCGAACATAAGAGAAAAGCAAGATACCTGAAACCTCAAAAAGGCTGGGATATCTTGCCCACATATTTGAGTCCAACTCCCAAGTAGCCTCTTAAATGGGAAGGTATTGCCACTAAAAATTCATTGAAGGTATGTCCTTGGTCCTTAACCTTTGGACCTGCCTATCAAAAATAGGTATTAGTTTCTCCTCATATGACAAGTATGAACTCAACTCAACTGAATAGTAGGAAATCACATGAGACTCATCTGGAATGTACACGGAGCATGGACACATGAAATACTAGATGAACTACTAATAATCTCAGTGGTAATGCTAACTCATAAGCAACCACACCTACCCTCCTCAAAATCTCAAATAGGACAATAAACCTAGGGTTGAGATCTCCCTTCTTTCCAAATCTCATCACACCCTTCTTGGGTGATATCGTCAGCCACATACCATCTCTAACCATAAACTCTAGAGGTCTTGTACTCTTGTCAACATAACCTTTTTGGTGGCTCTAGGCTATAAATAACCAACTCTGTATCAACTAGACTTGATTCATAACGTCTCTAAGCAAGTCAACATCCAAAGCATCAGCTGACCCCTAATCAAACCACCCGATAGGTTACCTAAATATCCATCCATATAATGTCTCAAATGGTGCAATCTAAATGTTGAAATGATAACTATTGATGTAAGAAAGCTACACCAAAGGAAAATGTTTATCCTATCGGGGCTAAAAGTCTATTACACATGCCCAAAGCATATCCTTCAACACTTGAATAGTCTTCTCGGATTGTCCATCAGTTTGAGGGAGGAAAGCTAAACTCAAATCCAATCAAGTACCCAAACCATGTTGTAGAGCCTTTCAAAAATAGGAAGTGAACAAAGATCCTTGGTCCGACATTATAGACATTGGTACAACATACAATCTAACAATATCCTAGATATACAACCTAGCAAACTGCTCTGCACTGTAGCTAGTCTTCTCCAGTAGGAAGTGAGCTGACTTAGTCAATCGATCTACAATCACCCAAACTGAATAAAACTTACCCAAGGTCATGGGTAAATCTGTAACAAAATCCATAGTAAGACACTCTTATTCCCACTTAGGAATGGGCATTCTCTACATCGAACCTCTAGGCCTTTGGTGCTCATATTTGACTTGTCGATAGTTTAAGCACTTTTCCATAAACTCAACAAAGTCCTTCCTCATCCCACTCCATCAATAATGTTGTTTCAACTCATGATATATCTTTTTCATATCAGGATGCATAGAATATCTTACCCAATGAGCCTTCTCCAATATCAATGTCACCCAATCTTCAACCTTAGGCTCATAAACTCAACCATTAATTCTGAAATTACCATCTAAAACAATAATAACTACTTTAGCTTCACCCCTTAACACCTTATCACATATCAAGCACAATCTAGCATCTTTAAAATGGTGAGCACATACCTAATCAAACAATGAATACCTAGCCTCCACAAAGGCTAAAATACTTTGAGAAGGAGAAATATCCAACCAAACTAACTGTTGAGAAAGTGACTGAACCTCTAAATCTAAGGGCCTCTCCTTCATCCTCAAGAATGTGAAATTCCCCATACTAGAGGCCTTCTAGCTCAAGGTATCTTCCACCACATTCACCTTGCCTGAGTGATATAGAATCGATATATCATAGTCTTTTTACAACTCAAATAACTTGTGTTGTCTCATGTTCAAATTAAGCTGAGAAAAGATATATTTGAGACTCTGGTGATCAGTAAAGATTTCATAGTGCACCCTATAGAAATAATGCTTCCACAACTTTAATACAAACACCACCGCAACCAACTCTAAATCATGGGTAGGGTAGTTTCTCTCATGCACCTTCAATTTTCTAGAAGCATATGCTATCACTTACCCCTTTTGCATCAATACTCCACCAAACCCACTCTAGAAGCATCAAAATACACCAACAAAGGTACTCTCTCCCTAGGAAAAGCAAGAATAGGTATCGAGGTCAATGAATCTTTGAGCTTTTGAAAACTTTCCTCGCACTCCTCTAACCACTGAAAATCAATATCTTTTTGAGTAAGCCTAGTCAATGAGGCTGCAATAGAAGTGAATCCCTGCACAAAACACCAATAATACCTCCACTAAACCAATAACACTATGAATCATTGCTACAAATATCAGCCTAGCCCACTCATGAACTACCGCTTCCTTGGCCGGATCTACCAGAATGTCATGTTTCGTCACCATATGCCCAAGGAAAGCTACAGACTCGAGCCAAAATCACATTTTAAAAACATGGCATATAACTTCTCTTATCTCAACCTCTAGAGTACAATCCTCGAGTGTTGTACATGGTCGAAATCATTCTTAGAGTAAACCAGGATATCATCAATAGACACAATCACAAATATATCAAGATAAGACTTGAACAGTTGGTTCATCAAATCCATAAAAGTAATTGAAGCATTAGTTAATCCAAAATACAAAACCACAAACTCATAATGGCCATAGTGAGTCCTGAAGGCTGTCTTCGGGATGTTAGACTCTTGAATTCTCCACCAGTGATGTCTAGATCTTGGAAAACACCCAAGCACTCTGGAACTAGTGGATAAATCATCAATACTAGGAAAAGATACTTGTTCTTGATGGTTACTTTGTTCAACTGATGATAATCAATACACATCCCCATAGTTCTATCCTTCTTCATGAACAAGACAAGAGCACCCCAAGGGGATACAGTAGGATGGATGACCCATTCTCTAACAAATCCTCTAACTAAGCCTTTAGATCCTTTCAACTCATCTTAACCCATCTTGTAGGGTGAAATAGATATGGGATTAGTTTGGAGCTCACAATCAATAGCAAAATCAATATCACGATTTGGAAGAACACGACTTGTCAAAAACATATCCATAAACTCCCTCATAACTCAGGTGGTCTCCAATGATGGTGACTCTTGAGAACAGGCCTGAACATGAGCCAAATATGATAAGTTAAAAACTGACCGACAAGGTCATTACACTATCACACTATAATTTATGTTCCTTTGTTTTTTTCTTTGTTCTTTCAACAAGAGGTTCAACTTTCAATTTCTATACCAAAGCACTGTAAAGTTACAAAGCTAAAGATTAGGTTTGTACTTTTTGTATGAAGAGTATGAAAATTTAACCTGATAAATTCAAATTCAGAATCTACTTCGAGTGATATATTGGTCAATTTTGTTCCAAAGTCTTAGTGGAGCCAGTGGCTAAACTACGCCAAGAGTTTCTCTGTTTTCTGCATATACTCATGTGTATATATTATTTGAGTTTTCTTTTATATCATTATATTCTAATTAGACAACCATGGATTTACCGAATCCTGAATTGTAGAAGTTTACCTTTGAAGATAGTAGAAAGAAAAATAAAAAATTGAAGAACAAACAAAAAGTTTACATAATATGTAGGGAGAAGAAAGAGAAAAATGA
>JBCEWC010002151.1:0-36112 GCA_038996855.1 Solanum aculeatissimum
ATTGTACTCAAATAGTTAAGACACCAAAAATATTATTTTTGTGAAGAATGTTCTACACATTTAATGCAATGTTTCCACATTTATTTATTTTTTTGTTCAACTTTTTATTTTCCCAATACATATCATATCAAGTTGTCAATAGCATTAATTGATACCAAATTTTTTTTTTTTACCTATTTTGTAATTATTTATTGGTATTGTAGTGTAATTTTGCAAAACTTGGTAGGCTAATATAATTTTTATAATTTTTTTTGTCTATTTATGTTAATCACCCTAGATTTAATTATATAAGAGAGACTTGTTCTCTTATTATATAATAAAGAGTTAAGGATGAATCAGACATGTCTCTGTCAACGTATCGCTTCAATAAAGATATTTTTGAAAAAAATAAAAATTATTTTTATTCTTTTTTTTAATTTGTATATTTCTTTTAGAAAAAATTATCAAATCCACTTTAATTATTTTATTTAATTTTAAATTCACATTCTTTAATCATTATTCCAATTAAAAGATGTAATAGGCTTTCTATTGATATATAATGCCCAAACTTAATAGGAAAAATTACATGACATAGCAAACATTCATTAATATTTAGTTAATACAATTATACTTTTTATTTGTTTATTATATATGGATATAAATACATATTAATAGCAAAGATACTATATATTAAATAGCAGAGATACTCTACAACCTAATTATCATCTTTTTAAGCCTATACACGTTAATACCTATGCAAGGTAGTACCTATACATGCTACTTCATTCAACATTTAAAGTGTATGGATTATTTCTAATTGAATTTTTTTTTCTTTCATAATTAATCAATAGCACGATTCTCCCCATTATATCTTCAAGTTCAATATCATCTAAAGGATTTTTTGGAAGAGAATGTGAGATTCTTGTGGATATCTTCTAAATCACTGTTTTAACTCAAAAGGTTTTATTTGTATACATTTATATGTATATCTTTTCTTTAATTTTACCCAATTTTTTGGTGATTTTGTTCGATTTCATCTTCCAATTCATGATTATTTTTTTATGATTTCAGTCATTAAAGAAGGTTCAAAACATTTAAAAGAGAAAATCAATTTTGACAAGAAAAAAAGTATGTAATGTTGCCACTGGTAGCAGTGAAAAAGAAGTGCAGGAAGAAGGAGAACGATCAGGAAAAGAGGTATTTAATCTTATCCGAAAAAACTTTGATACTTAAATATTATATGTATCTATTTTAGTCCTTATACAAAATGTATACAACTTTCTATCAAAGTAACTATTTTTTGGGAGGTGATATTTTAAATTCATTTATTTTTGTATATTTTGTATGCAGAAAATCATATATTACTTATTAAATCGTCCTGTTGAAGCCCCACACATGTAAGTATACACAAATCACAATGTAATTCGTGATTTGAAGCAAAAACTTAGTCATGGTGGTTTAACAAGTTTAAGGATACATATTTTGGTGTATACACCCGTATGCACCAATATTTTATCCAGACATAAATATTCAGGTATTTCCTGGCATGTGAACTGATAGAAAGTTCTTTAGATGCTCTCTTGATTCGTATAAATCATTTCAAATTGCGTTTCAATCTTAGAGAGTTTGCCATCATCACGAGTCTAAAGTGCGTTGTTGATATCGAGGATTTTTTGTTCAACACCAGCGAACCTAATAGGCTCATGAAATAATATTTTGAATGTAAAAGGAATGTAAAAAAGACAGATTTGATTAGGAGCTACAAGAACAAGATTTGGGGTGATGGGAATAATGATGATGTTGTCAAGATAGCAATACTTTATTTCATAAATACATTCATATTCTCCAGGGAGAATAATAGCGCATCTATACCACAGATTCATTTTGATTTGGTTGAGAGTGATCGATTCAATGAATACCCTTAGGGCATAAAAGCATTTAAAGTTTTGGTTAAAAGCATTTTCAAGAAGATGGATGCTGTGAAATAGTACTGTAGGATTGCCTGTATGCCCCTCGCCATGCAAATATGGTTGTATGAATGTTGTTTATCGGCTAACTCCAAAATTATTGTCAAAGAGTCATCTCGAATTCCCAGGTTTCTAAATTGGAGAACAATAGATAAGCGACCATATTACGAGTACCTGATGGAAGGGATGTTCAAAGATAATGAGAATCTGGTAATTTATTATAGAAATATTTATCTATATTGTATAAGTAGTATATATAATTTGTTAGCATATACTAATGTATGTGATTTTCTTTCTTGTCCATAGTTAACTTATCAAAATATATCACCTACTCTTAAGAGATTATATTTCTTCAAATTCCATTAGAAAAGGGTACAGATGACACAACTTTCTCAGAATTAACAGTTGATGAAGATGAGGATGACACTTTTACTTCGATCCCTCCAAGACAAATGTTAAAGAAAAAAGAAAAGAAAAAAAGCAGGTCAATGTATCATTGTTACCACCAAAAAAGAAGCGAAGACAGAACATTGGTGAATCTTGTAGTGAAAAATTTCCTCTTAACTCTCTTGTTGTATCCACAAAGGAAAATACCAATGTTCTAACTCATAATTTTCAAAAGCAGCCCAAAGAATATATCGACGATGATGTGGCTGACGAGATACCATCAGTTGTGTTGACAAAGAAATAATCGAACAGTAATGCCGATGAAATCATGAAATTGAGGGAAAATCTTGCCCAGTTGAAAGATTCAGTGAGTTGTTTTGTTCTTATTTTAGTTATTATTTTTAGTTATTCAGTAAGCTTTTTTGTTTTTACTTACTAAAAGTAATTTTATATCCTGTTAAATGCATACTTAGGTGTTTGTCAAACTCAAGAATTTGCGTTTGTTTATAATTGAGAATTTTAAAACTCTTATGGGTGCTATCAACGTGAATCAAACACCCGAAGAGACATTTCATGAATTACATAAGAAGTTTGTTTTTAGCAAATCACACATATAAGATAAAATGGTTACTATTTGATTTATACATAGACAAGTCACATGTAGCAAGCCACCATTTCATGTACCAGATTCATCGAAAAAGATATCCCAAAATGAATCTGGTATATGAGATGGCGACTTGCTACATGTGGCCTGTATATATATAAATTAAATAGTAAACATTTTGTCTTGTATGTGTGATTTGCTAAAAACAAACTTCTTATGTAATACTTGAAATGCCTCTTCGGGTGTTTGAATCACGTTGATAACATCTATAAGAGTTTTGAAATTTTTTATTATAAATAAACGCAAATTCTTGAGCTCGGCAAACACCTAAGTATGCATTGAACAGGATATAAAATTACTTTTAGCAAGTAAAAACAAAATAACTTACTGAATAACTAAAAATAAGAATTAAAATAAGAACAAAACAACTCATTGAATCTTTCAACTAGGCAAGATCTTCCCTCAATTTCACAATTTCATTGGCATTACTGCTCGATTGTTTCTTTGTCAACGCAACTGATGGTATCTCGTCAGCCACATCATCATCGATAGATTCTTTAGGCTGCTTTTGAAATTTTTGAGTTGGAACATTGGTATTTGCCTTTGTAGATACAACAGGAGAGTTAAGAGAAAAAGTTTCACTACAAGATTCACTAACGTTCTGTCTTTGCTTCTTTTTTGGTAGTAACAATGATACATCGACCTATTTTTTTGCTCCTCCTTTCTTCTTTAATATTTGTGTTGGAGGGATCGAAGTAAAAATGACATCCTCATCTTCATCAACTGCTATTTCCGAACAAGTTATGTCACTTGCACCCTTTTCTAATAGAATTTGAAGAAATACAATCTCCTTAAGTGTAGGTGATATATTTTGATAAGTTAACTATGAACAAGAAAAAAAATCACACACACTAGTATATGCTAACAAATTATATATATTATTATACAATATAGATAAATATTTCTCTATAATAAATTATTGAATTTTTGTTATCTGTGAACATCCCTTCCATCAGGTACTCGTAATGCTCAGGTACGCTCCACTCTGTTATATCTAGAAGAGGATACACATCCACCTCGTATGTCTTTAAAATTATTTTTGACTTATATAAATCAGAACAATATTCATCTGGTAGTATATTTTTGCTTTTCAACACTGCCCAGCACATGTGCACATGAAATTTCATCAACTCGAAATCTTCTGCGACTACATCTTTTATTTTCAAGGCATACTGTATATTGCTTTCCTTCATCACTCACAGAATAAATGTAATCACCCAATGGAACAACCTGAAATAAATAAATAAATAAATAAAATACAATGCTACGACTAATATAAAATACATCAAATAAATCATATGTAATAAATATAGAATAGGAAAACACCTATTTTTTTGGTAAATTAAATGCATTATGGATACATACTGTCATACATATAGATTATTTTTCATTATCTGTGAGTATCTCCTGAAATTTGTTTCCAAGTAACTTGAACGTAAAAGATGCGTTTTGTCGATTTGTGCAGTTTCATCTGACAAAAAGCAATCGTACCTGTTTTAGAAAATCAAATATGTGCAATTCCATAGCTTTTACGAGTGCGGAATTGATAGACTTTGCAATATTTGATGTCATAATCCAACCTTGATTAACTGGTGCACACAACCTCGCCCACTTCTCATAACCCGTCAACTTCAAGTATGTTTTGACTCTAATATCATCCTTTTCAACCTTATTCATCAACATATCAATTCAACATGTGTGTATGCCTTTTCCATAGTGAAGAACACCTCACCCAAAAGCTTATTTGACTTTTCATAATTTTTGCGTACATTGTTCTATAGATATCGTATGCATGCGTAATGCGATACATTACTGTATACCTTAGAAATAGTCTTTATAATGCTTTCATTTTTATTAGATACAATACACATATTATTTCTCTCTCTCTCCAAATACTGCTTTAATTTGTTCAAAGAACCATAATCAAGCAGTATCATTCTCAGAATCAATAACTCTATAAGCCAGTAGTAAGATATTCCCTGCCCATAAATATGTATACAACACGTCTTGAATTTTTTAAATGTGAAAAAATTTATGAAGTATTGACGCATAAGAATGTTTTCATGTACCACAATTACTTGCTCCATGCAAAGTGCTAGCTGCAATGAAAATACCAGTGTATGCCCCTCTGAGGTGGCTAGCATCTACAACCATAATTGACCTACAATAATCAAACTCTTTTAAAAAAGCATGCAACGTTATAAACAGATACAAAAGATGATTTTCAGGGGTTTTCTTCATTCGAATATGTGATCCAACATAGGTCTTATCCAATATGTACAAGTATCCAAGGAGTTTATTGTAGGTATCAACTTCTTTCCCCATCAACGAATCTATTGCCTTTTCTTTTGCTCACCAGGCCATCATGTAGTTGACACCCACACCAAAATTCATTTTCATGTCTGCTATGATATCATTTGACGTGTATTTCTTCTTATGATTCCTCAATTTAGGTGTAATAATTCTTTCAATCAATCTACTTGTTGCATAACATTGAGCGTATATTCTATCTTTTAAAGGACATGTATGCTCATCATAAAATACTCCAATTCGAATTATTTTTAACTTTTTAATACTTGAAGCCTTCATCAACCATTTGCATTCTTGAGATATGCATACAAGGGTTAAACTGCAAATTAATTTTTAAGAAGTTTTAGTTCAAAAAATTATGCTCGCATATCAATATATATATTTAAACTCAAATACACCTTATTAAATACAACCAAACATTTATAAAAATATAAACTCACATATGATATACAAATACATTTTGCATAAGCAAACTTTACCAAATAGTGTTGGACCTCTGAACCAAGAATTGAAATCGATTATCAATTGCATACTTATCCATGATAGCCTTTAGTGTTGACTTGTCCACATATATCTGATCAACTGTTACTTCCTTTACATCTCGTTTAGTAATAATCAAACTATTAACCTCATTCCACACATATTCTTACTCAACAACAACCATATCCAAGTGTTGAATTGTATCGGTTATATCAAGTAGTTCACGATTATATTCAAGCTGCATTACATCTTTTTGAATTACAATTTCCCCATTAACAGAATAACATACATCCTTATCAACATCTATTACGCAAAAGGTGTCTCCAAATTTCATGTTAAACTTCTTTAACTGAACATACAGTCGAACACCTGTCACGCCCCGTAGGGTACCCTTGGTGTGGTCGACACTCAAAGACTATTGCTAGTCCCCAAGCGAATTACTTGGACTCATCATCACATCATACTCAACAACGGAAGAAAATACTCAAGTAATAAGCATCATATGGAATTATATAACTCTACTAAAATATAGTTTCCAATGAACAAGTTTGAAAATAACAATCCTCTACTCAATATCTATGAAGCCTCTACCTCTAAACACCTAGATGGTACCATGACAGGCCATGGCCACCAAACTCAAAGAAAATAAAATACTTGGTGAAAGAAAAGGGCTCCTCTGAAGGCAAGGAAGACTCACCAACTCTGCAAGCACGGAACCGAACCTCAACGATGCATCTACCGAAGTCCTCTAATACCTGCCTCTGCATCATAAAATGATGCATTTCAAATGGACGTCAGTACATGAAATATACTGGTATGTAAAATGGTTGAAAAGGAAAGGACATACTCAAGGATGCTCAACTCAAGTAACTCAACTCGAAAATCTACTCATCTCCACTTAGTAAATCATGCAAACTTAATAATAAAATTATGCTTTGAAAATAAGCTCAATAATGTATAACTCACGTCAAATCATGCACTTTGTATAGTAAAATAATGCTCCTAAAAGAAACTCTAGCATGCAACTCATTCAAATTAATTATGCAAAATTAGGGAGTTTCTCTAACGATAAGACTCATACCACCATAGTTGGTGATGTAAAATGAAAAAGATGTCGTTGTTCTCCCGTCCATTACTTGTCAAGGTAAGGACACTCACCTCTGATTTTCGGATCCTCAAGACTTGTCCATTTTTTTGGGACAAGAGTCGTCAAAGTTAACTGCACAACTATCCTATGCGGGCAACATAATTATGGGGCTTTGAGCCGTCAATTTACTCTATCCAACTCAGTGCTCAATACTACTCCCAAAATATGTACTCATATTTATCAAGTAAATATATTATTCAAAAATATCTCATCAAGTTTCATTGGACCTTGATTTAAACATCAAACTCGTCTTAAAACATCATCGTCATCATCTTCCATCAATAAAAAAATAAATTTGAAGATCATTTACATTGTTGTGAAAATATCTACTCAAAACGTCATTTAAACTAAATGTAATTTTATCAAAATTAATTAAAACATACATTATCTCATCAAGACTCTTTTTCAATTTCTTATTTATGCTTGAAAACTCATATTCATGCAGACCCAAAAAAACATGCTCAAAAAATCATCTTTGGTAGACATACAAAACAGTCATAAATTTCAATTTGAAATAATGCATAAAATCAAATATGGTTCTCAATTAGGGTTCATGTGAATGAAGACATGAACATGCATCCAATACAATACCCAACTCATGAATATCATTAATACGTTTTTATGTACAAGAAAACTCAATAGGACAACAAACGACTCAAGAATTCAATTCAAGAATTAGGGTAAAACTTTACTCGAACTCAATTACAAGGAAATCAACATGTGGGGCGCGTGGATGAACTCAATCCAATGCTATGAGTAGCCTTACATACCTGAAAATTTAGATTTTTGAAGAACTTTGAAGAACACACTTGATTCTCTTGAAACCCTAGCTTTTTCCCTTCTTGGAACCTTGTTTAAAGTCTTGGAGGATGTTTTGAACGTAAAAGGACTGATTAGATATGTTTAGGGGCTTATATAGGTGTAAAAATATCAAGTCTAGGCTTTAAAAAGGTGAAAAAAGACCAAAATAACCCTTTAAAAAAAGCTATCAAAAGTCGTCCACGGGCCCATTTACGACCCGTGGAAACTTCCACGATTCGTGGGACCCTTCTGTAAACTTTTCGGTAACTTTTTGAAACTACTGGAACTTTTCACGAGCCAATTCTACGACCCGTAGAACACTTTACGACCGTAGATGAATTCGCGAAGTCTGGGGCTCAAAAATTGATTTTCAGGACTTTTCCACGAGCTCAACTTTACGGGTCGTACTTTGATCCACGACCCGTAAAGGGTTTCTTGGAACAACTCTACAATAGATAGTCTCTAGTAAAATAGCCATAACTTTTGACTCCGTACTCCAAATAAGGTGAAACTAGTTGCGTTGGAAAGCCAATTCAAAGATCTTTCATTTGGTAGGTCATATGCCACCTAATTCTTTGTGTGCTAAGAGTTATGACCATTTAAAGTTGAGTCTTGCATAATCCAACCCTAGAAACTCAATTTATAGGAAAGTTTTGAACTCGTCTAAGTACTAGGGGTCTCTTATGAACCTAATACACTTATAATATTCTTCACACATACAGGAATGAACCTTAAAATATAGGTACATGCAAGACTTCACTAGGTTCAAGCTTATATACTTACGACGAAAAAATTCGGGTCGTATGAATAGAATTGTGGGGTGTTACAACACCCATGTCATTGTGTATTTCCATAGGCGTACCGCTACCATCAATAATGTATTTGATTTTTATACATTTTGTAATTAAATCAACACTTAATTGATTCACAATTAAACTGACCAAATCATCATACGAAGCATATTCCTTCAACACAATTCCATCTATACTATATTCGATATAGCAATTATCTTCATTCCATTTTCTCGTTTGATTAAAACTGCTATGGTTCACATTTCCTATTTCATAATTTAAAAATAAACATTTATGATATTAGATTATCATTCAATCGATATAATAAACATAACAAAGTCGGTAAAACTCAAACTTTATATTACTTGTATCAAATATCACAAAGAAATAATGACAATTTTTGAAAGAAAGGAAAATATGAGAGAAAGACGATAACTTCAAAGGACCTACTGAAATGAGTAATGTTTAATTGATTTTTGTGTTTAATAATAATATTGGGGTAGATTGACAATTCAAAAATGGGAATAAGTCAAATAATGAAATTGTCGTTACTATTTTTAAAAAAAATGGTTCCATCCTTTCCTTAGCCACAAATTGGCAGTATATACTAATGTTTAAATATAATAAATTAAAACTAAATTACATGTATATTATATTTTTTTCATAAAACATATAACTATATTTGATAATTATCATAACTATAACTAGAAAAACATAATAATCCATAAACTATAGTCATTTATGTAACATTCTCACACTTAATACTCTTATGCATCCATGTAAAAACAAATCCAGCACTTGAGTGGGTCACTTGCCTCTTCAATTCGTTGCTATAGTCTGGATGTAGGACCCTTCTTTATCAAACCAACTAACCAATCAAACGTTGCTTACACTCTTCCATAAAATTTTTGTGTAAATCAAATTAATTATAGTCAAATTATAATGATATATTGTAATTTGTCTAATACATAAATTGGATCCTAAATTTAATTTTAAATTTTAATTTTGACCTATATTTTTTATATTGCACAGCAGTACGCACTCTAACTATTCAACATTTCAAAAAAAAAAATACTTTAACTTTATAGTGCACAAATTGCCTACTAATGCCTACTTGTTGAAGTTTAAGTATTTTTTTGTTGAAGTATTGAATATTTAAAGTATTTACTTGTGCATTATGAAAATTAAAAGTCAAAGTTAAAATTTGAAGTCAAATTTCTGGTCCAGTTTATGTATTATACCGAGTATCATACAAATATATTCTTTAACGGTGCCTCAATCCTTCAGTTGATATTTATGCCCTTTAACTTTGGGTGTGCACAAATTGATACTTAAACTTATATAAAACTAAATAAGTAGACACATACATCCTACGTGACAATTTACAATTTACTTGACGTCCTACAACATTTATTATGATACGTAGGACATGTCTGCCTACCTGTTCAATCTTATAAAAATCTAAGTATCTACTTAAGCATATTTAAAGTTGAAAAACATAGATGTCAGTCAAAATCAAATTTAAGGGCATGTTTATTTTTTTTATACCTCATGTATTATTGCCATGATGACCTTTTTGCTCCGCCTTTTTTCTAAAAACTATTTTAATATATTTTTCTTGAGTTGAGAGGATATTGAAAGCGATGTTTTTACCTTTCAAGGTTTAAATAAGATATGAATATGTCCTTACTTGCTCTTTGATTATTCCTTTTACCTCTCTGATTTAAACTCTTTTTATTTTTTTTAATAGAGAGAAGTATTGAAAACATCTTTAAATTTAGCGCAAATTATTAGTTTCATTCCTGAACTAGTGAAAAACTTAAATTACCTTTGTACTTGACTAATTAAACTTAAATACACATTCGATCTTGCAACATGAGTAAAATACATCCTTAAATTCTTGGCAAGTTTAGGAATATTTTCAACACTTCTATCGACTTTCTATTAAGATCCTCATACTCCTACGAGAGTTTGACACTACTTGTTATGTCATGTGGCAGATTAGTAATGTATTTAAGTTCAGTTACTCAAGTAGAATAATGTTTTTAAAGCTATTAATAGTTCAGAGATTAAACTGATACTCCCTCCGTCTATCTTTATTTGTCTATTATTGATTTGACATAGAAATTTAAAAATAATAAATGATATAAATAATTTTATTAAATCATCATTTAATATAATAATATAATAAAAAATAACTATAATTAATAATAAGAATGGTTTATTTAGCCGCATAAATAACACAGCTTCCCATTCCACGTGCCAAGCGCGTGCCTCTATGTGAAAATTTTGTTCCTACAAAAAAAAGGGTATCAGCACTAGCAATATTCTTCCTAATTATTCGCATCTTCCAGCTGATCGTAAGCTCTTATATCAATAATAATGTCTCTATTTCCATCTCAATTAATTTTGTTGTTCTCCAAGAAAATCCCCTGACTTGCGAATTCTTCAACCTTGCTGTTGGAGAAAATTCAGGTAAACACACGTTTTAGATTCTTCTTCTAAACATTCTTTTTGTTGTTGTGGGCTGCTGTTGTTTTCTAATGTACCTTCTATTTCCTGTCCCTTTTGTTGGTTCAAGTTTGAATTTTCACTTTGTAGAAATGGGTTTTTTTTGTTTATGTATGGCAACAACAACCTTTTGTTTTCTTCTGTAATGGGGTTTTGTTTTGTGTATATAGGCTTTGATTTTGGTATTTTATGGCACATTTCTGATTGAATATGTTGAGGTTTCATCAATTCTTTTATGGTATGAATTCTGTTTTTCTTGTCTTTGGGTAAAAAAAAGAGTGTTTGGTTTCTTTAAATGGGTGTTTGTGTATATTGTGCTTTATCTTGACACATTTCTATATGAAGTTCTGAACTTTTTTAATTCTATTATACTACCCTGTTTCTTGTTTTTCAGTTCAATTGAAAAAGAGTGCCTCTTTTCTTTTTGTGCAACTCTTTAATTCTAATTTTCGTCATTGCATGTTTAGTGCCACAAGATTGAAGCACATTTTAGTACATTCTATATATCTTTAATTTAAGATGGCAAGATACAAAAGTTTCTTTGCTTTCTTAAACTCCGTGTCAAGTCAAAACTAGACAAACAAATTGAAACAGATAGAGGGGGTATGAATCTTACTTTTCTACAATATAGGAAGTAGAAACTATTAGTGTTAGGATTCGAGATGTTTATTCTTGAAGCTTATGAAAGGTCACTACATGTGCTGGAAGAGACCATCTTTACAGCCATGTATTTGAAATTTCTTAGTATATAATAAGTAATTATACTTGGAAGAAAGGAAAATATGCACATGGAAGTTTAGAGCTTGTAGTGTTTGCTCTATTAGTCAGAGGTGGATGGAGTACTTATTCAATGGCTTCAACTGACCCATTATTTGCATCATGAATATAGATATACATGTAAAAATATGAGTGAAATTTCAACAAATATTAGTTTTGACCATAGTTTCAAAAGTAAAATGCCAACTACGGCTTTGATAGTGGTAAAGGCGCAACACATGACATGGGGATAGTTGCAAATAATGGGTTCAGACCTTGCTGCAAATAAAGTCTGGTATTTCAGTGGAGAAGGGTAGGGCGCGGACCCGTAATAAGCCGAGCTTCGAAAACACGCGACTGGTCCTCAAGCATTTCTCTGTCAAGGAAATTCAAAATTACAATGAGTTCAGTGTTGAGAATTTAAAGATTGAACACATCAATTTTAAATCATGGATCCATCTTTGCTCTTCTTTTCACCTAAAGCATGCAGTAATTTGAATAACTTAGGTGAGACTAACTGTTTTCCTAAATCTTGATCACAATTTCTGTTTGCAAGCAGCGTAGTCAAAGGTGTGGTTTAAGAGCTCTTTAGCACGAAAGCGAGGCTCAAAACATGTTGAGCACTTTGCCTTGCTTTATGTGCGCTTCAGGGTCATCATCAAGGTTTTTAAGGCAAAATTTTCCTGCCAATAAGCCTCTTTTGAAGAAGTGACACTAAATAATTGACAATTTACTTTTTCATAATTCTTTTCAATTTCTTTGATCATACATTTGTCATTCACGCTTGTAATTATTAGTCGTGGACTAAACATAAATAATATTTGTATTTTTTTCTCCCTTTGCGTCATTTTTCATTGAAGCCGACGCTTTATTTACGCTTAAAGCCCCAATAGACATTAGAGCTTTTTTGCGCTTTTCGCGTTTGATAACACTCTTGGAAGTCAGTGGTGATAGAACAACTCTCCTTGGTACCAAACAGTTTTGACTTGAATCTCCTTTTTACCAAGTTTCTTTTGCACAATGTTTTATTTATTCTTAAGAAACCATTATTCATATTGTATTTAAATCTTTGGCATTTGATATAAATTTTGTAGTGTAGTTCTTGAACTTCCTTGTTTTTGTTCATATCTTGCAACTTCTCCTTTATTTAAAACATGTTATTAATTAACCGTGGTGCACTTGCGGGAAACTCCTTGCCGAGGGCCTGTGCACCCCCGGGATTAGTCGGGGCTCTAAGAGACTCGGACACCCGGTGCAAATCAAAAAAAAAAAAAAACATGTTATTAGTTTTTATGTATTTGATGAAGTACTGATAAATAGCTTTAAATTCAGCTGTGCAGGTCAGTCTGTGAAATGTCCGTTTCCTGTCTCAAAAGTGGCATGTGAAGAAGCCAGAAATAATCTGACTCTACCTCCATAAATGGACGAAAAACATCACATCGCTATATATACTACTGCAAGCATTCCTTGGCTAACTGGAACTTCCATCAATCCTCTCTTTCGGGCTGCCTATCTTGCAAAAGATGGTGAACAAAAGGTCACCTTGGTGATTCCGTGGCTTCCATTGAACGATCAAGAACATGTTTTTCCCAGTGGTATCAAATTTAATTCACATTTGGAGCAGGAAAAGTGTGTCCGCCAGTGGGTGGAAGAGAGGACTGGATTTGCATCAAATTTCAGCATACGTTTTTACCCTGGAAAGGTAAATCCAGATTTAGTTCAACCTATCGTAAGAAAAGCATGATTCATTTCATCTCTTTTCTAAAGTCTTAAATACGATTGAATATAAATGTGGCTTATAATACCAAAACCGAGCTCTTAGAATTTGAGAGCTAATTGTCATTTACATACTTCAGCTTGTGATATATATAGAGATAAATGTGTGTCTATATCTTATTGTGTAGCACTAGGAATTACTGCTTCAATTTATTCAATGATGATTGCACTGATGTTCGGTTAGACATATTTGTAGATGCCAACCAAATTGTTTAACATGCCACTTTTTCTTTCTTTTGTTTATTGTCTGCTCTTTTTCTTCCCCTCATATGCAGAAGATTTAGATTCGGAGCGAGGGAAGCTGCTCTAAACACTTTCAAAATGTTATATCTTCCTTCCCCTTCAGAAATTTTAAGCCTCTCAGAATTACAATGTGCCCCAAGTTAGTTATAGAAAATATCCTAGTGTTTCCTTTCCCTTTAAAGTTGCTCACAAGCCCTCAGCTTCTGATCTTTGATTGTTTTTTCTTTCCTGTACTGTGGGGGTATGGAGATGGAAATTTTAACTTATTGAAGTCTTTTCATTTTTAATGCTGTTTAGTATTTATTTCATCCTTTTCTCTTCTGTTAATTTTTCGTAATTTAATGATGTCTATAGTATAAAAACAACAAATTTAGACTGCTGCAAGAAAATTAAGGGTCCTTGAACTTGGGGGAAAAGGAAGGATTTTGCCATATGTCCTTATATCTGGAATAGGTAAAGAGAGATTTTTAATCTTTAAAATTATTTGGTTCTTGACAGTAATCATCGTGATAATTTTATTGCATCTGAACTGGCTGTCTGTGTAATTTTTACTCACTTTGTATTGTAACAAACAATTTTGTATCTTCTTCCAAACTCCTATTTCATTTAAAGTTAGAATTAGTGCTATTTAATCAATGATAACATTTTGATATGAAGTTCTGGAAGATTTGCAAAATATTCTATTAGATTTGTTTTCATTTATCAGTATTTGTATTTGCAATGATTACTTCTGGAAAACTCATTGAGGTAAAACTGGGATTTCTGAACTGCAGTTCTCTCTGGATAAAAGGAGCATTCTTGCTTTAGGGGATATCACAGTAATCATCCCAGATGATGAAGCAGATGTTGCAGTTCTTGAGGAGCCTGAGCATCTTACATGGTTTCATCACGGAAAGAGATGGAAAAAGAAATTTCGTCTGGTTGTAGGAATTGTTCACACCAATTATTTGGAATATGTTAGGAGAGAAAGGAATGCAGTGGAGGCATTTTTCTTAAAACAGATAAATAGTTGGGTCGTTGATCTTTATTGCCACAAGGTATGATGCTAGTTCATTTTAGTTATATCTAATGTGTTGGTTATGATGATCTAGATTTTCTGTGGGGAAGGAGGAGGGCAGGTACTGCTACATGTTTGTCGATAATTTAGGTAAAATATAAGTCTTTGAGATAACTTCAATGTGGGATTGTTCATTTTCTTTCTTTAGTAACCATCTTAAGTTTCAAATACTACTGTGGAGCCCTGAGCAAACTTCCTTTGTCTAGAAATAGGGTTCTTAAGATTTAGCTGAGTATTTCTTTCTGAAGGTATAGTATCTAACATTTAAGAGATCAATCTAGTCCTCTTATGGTTTCCTGTACCAGACAATGGCCAGATTTCCATGAGTTGAGTCTTCCACTTAGACAGCTGCACTCATTATAAGCTAAGAAAGAGTGGAATTTGGTTATTCAACTAAGATGTTGGGAGAAGCTAGACATAGTATAACAGGTCCTGCCTTTATTTGTCATTTGCATAAGGCAATACTCTTATGCCTTGTTTACAGTTGAAATATGGTCTCATCCAGAATTAGGCCACTTGGCTGCTAGAAGTGCTGCTTAAGCTGAATACCACCAAAGGGTATAATACATGTCATGCTTCAAAAGTTCCTCAAAGCGGCTATGAAAAGAAAAGAGGAACTGAAATATGTTGTTTTTAATGATACTAATATATAAGGTTGACCATCATCATCTATAAGATGCATCATAGAATTTTTCTTGTTATGCAGCCTAGATGGGATGGACTTGAGAAACAAATACTCTTCCACCAGTAAATGGTATAGCGTGGCAAAGATATTGATTTTACCTTGATAAATTCAGACTCCTGTATGAATCTGAAATTATTTCGTGAGACTTAATGGCCTTACTTGTGGTTATAACTTTGATCGTGATTTCCTCCTATTTGATATGAAGGCTCAAATAGTTGCAATTTCTTACTCTGACAGGTCATCAGGTTATCTGCTGCCACCCAGGATCTGCCAAGATCCCTGGTCTGTAATGTGCATGGAGTCAATCCAAAGTTCCTTCAGATTGGGATGAAAACAATAGAGAAACAGCAAAATGATAGCCAAGCTTTTAGCAAAGGTGTCTACTACATCGGTAAGATGTTGTGGAGTAAAGGCTACAAGGAGCTACTTCGACTCTTACGTGATCATCAAAAGGAACTTACTGGATTGGAGATAGATTTATTCGGTAGCGGTGAGGATTCTGCTCAAATTGAGGTGGCTTTTAAGAAGTTGGAACTAACAGTTAGGATTCATCCTGCACGTGATCATGCTGATCCATTATTTCACAAGTAAGTGCCTTCAAAAGCTAACTACTACTATCAAACTTCTCCTTCAATCTTGTTATATATCTGTGAGGGTAACGTGGGGTATTTCTCCTGTTGTGGGCGATTGGGTGTGCATCTACTGTATCTATTCAAACATCTTTTTGCTATAAAGGGAGATACCATTATGTACGGAAGATCGGGACGACTTGATTAAAAGATGGTGTTGAGCCACTCATTCACTTTGTAAATACTTTTATTGCCATTTGATGTCTTAGTAATGACACAAATTTGATTTATAAAAAAGAAGGTTCAATTATCAAGAGTGAAGGAGATTACAGCATAATGCCATGAGTATCTTCCTATCCAAACTTACAACTTAAGAGCTTTAGGCTTGGTTGTGTTATGCTTTCCCATTATCCCACCATCCTTAATGTCTCTTCCCTATGTTTTTAACACTAAATAAAATAATAAAATTTATCTATACATGTATTTAAGATATATATGAGATGTAAATTTATCCTAGTACTTTTTTATGCTTTGGCTATGTCTTCACTATAGCAATTGTAGATTTGGCAGTTACTGTGGCCACTCTTGTCCCGCCCTGTCCAACGCTTAGTTGTGTAACAGACAGTGTTAACACTCTGGAATAGGTAAAAATAGCTCAACTTCAGAATACAAGTGAAGTAGAGAAGTTTTTGAAAGCTTTCTTTAAAGCTGTTCTCCTTGTGTTCGATAAGCACCTCCTTTGTTGCAGAATTGGCATATTTATTTTTTACTTTCTAATAGAATAAATTTCTTTTTTCTATTTTAAAAACTCTACTTGATTTTAGAGTTCCCCCAGTATCTGTGCTGGTGGGAGGTAGCAAATTCCCTTTACAAAAAACTCTCAAAGTAAAACAAACACAACTTGTTGGCCTCTGTGTCCCATCAGTTAACTTTAAGGATCACATTTTGGATTTTCATCTTAATAATGGTGTCGACTCTATCCTGAGATGGACATTCAAATGTGAGATGCAGGGCAGTGTATGGTTGGGAAAATGCAGCAGCTGGTTGTACATTTTGTGAGAAACATGATTTGACTGGTATAATCAATCTCTGGTGTCTGAATTGTCTTTTAAAGTAGCGTATTATGTAGGATATAGATAGGTACCTGTTTATTTCTTTTCTGAATAAATGTGGAAGATACTCATGTTAAATCTCAAAAAACTTTGAGATGGTTTGAAATTATTAAAAGAGGTGAAAGTATTCTCAGCTCAGTGCCAGTTAAGTAATTAGAAACTCACGTTGATAGAATGGGGAATTTACTTCTTCCCTGGAGTCTCTGTAAATCGCAGTCCAAACATGGCATTCTTAAGTACCCAGCTTCTGCCACTACCCCCACCCTGCACACCCAAAAAAGAAAGGAAGGAAAAGAATGGAGAATCAGCGAAGGAAAACAAAGCTTGAAGGCTATGCATAAATTGGATTGTAACTATATCTAAACTCCAGGGCTTGTTTGTGCTCCTTGGACAGGTAAACTTAGAAAATTGAAACGTCTTAGTAACCAAACGTAACCAAGACACTGATACTAGTGGTGAGTGATTGAATTGGGGATTTGAAAAACAAGTCAAAATTATTTAGGACATTTGGAAACAGGTTATATGGATCTATTCAGGTTAGTTGATCAATCCCTCATTTCTTTCTCTTGCCTCTGGACACCTTAGCTAGATCTGATTGGAACGAGGAAGAGGAATGAATTCTTTGGTTTGACTGCTGGGCTTCCAGTGGTCTTGTACAAGCGGAGCAGAACTATTTAATCACAGCTGACTCTTGGTCGCTACTTGTGATTGTATAATGAGATGCTCCTTGTCTATTGTTGGAATGACAGGATCTCGATTCAGAAAGCTAAAGGCTCAAAAGTGTAAAGGCGTTCATAAAGGACTTCTTTCTTTTTTTTTTTTTAATAAAAAAAAGGACTTCTTTCTCCTCCTTAATACTCATTGATAGATATTGGGACCCCTCTATGAGGAAGGAGTTGTCTGAACATCTCAGCTATTAGCGGAATCCATCCCCATCTGGTCTCCAATGCTGCATTGGATGAACGGTGAGCTCATATGACCAAATGTTGTTTGACGCGAGAGCCTCTTTGTCATGTTTCTTGCTTATGAGCTAATAGGTCATTACCTAGGAAATAATAAAGAAGGAAGAAAATCAGGGAGTAGTTGGAGGGTTGATATGAAATTAGTAGAACTAAGAATTTTATCCTCCTTTTTTGGCTTCTTTGATGCTGTAGGGTCGATGGAACAACACTGTTGCATTCTTAAATCGACAAAAGCATAACAGAAGATGCAACATTTATTGACTTGCAAATTTAGCAATTTTACTAAAGGAGAGAACTCGTGGGGAACTGGGAATTGCTTCTAGAATCTAGCAGGTCTTAAGCTACACAATGTATAAAAGTTGAAAGCTGCAGAATAGCTAACACCACGAGTAGATCCACGAAGGTTCCCAAGATAAATCACTTCCACTTTTAAGGATTCAGAGGATTATCAAAGTGCCTCCTACTATCCTCAGTGTGCATAAAGTAGCATAGTAGCACGTAGGAACCTAACAAAGTAGTCGGTGTGCACAGTTTATGGATCCAAAAGGTTCTTTCATGAACCTAAGTGGGTTCTGAACTTTTACTCTTTTTGATTTGGCTTTTCTGCTATTGGTATTGATTCTATTTTAGGTTTTAAGTCCACTTTATGGAGATCTGTTTCTGGTCTATGCACACTCGAAATGAATTTATGTTAAGAGATTTGATGGATCTTAAGAGGTCCTCTCATGAACATGTTAGGTTTCGAGTTTCTGTTGTGCTTGATTTGGCTTTTGTCGTTATTATTAGCTCTTTTATATTGATTCAATGTGCAAAGTCCACTTTTATTGAGAGAAAGAGATGTGTTGTTGGTCTATGCACATTTTGAAATGAATATATGCTAAGAGATTCAGTGATTCCCAAGTTTTGTGACAGTTTTAAACAGATTGACGAGACCATGTTTACTCTTTGCCATAATGTAGTATATAATTGGTCTTAAATGGCTTCATGTCCCATTCGATATTTCAAAATTTAAATGAAAGACTTACAGGATATTTCTTTTTGAGGAAACTGGCATATTTTAGGAGTTCCTAAGGCATTCTCTTTTAAAAAAATATGTTCATGGGACAATATGGCGCAGTGATCAATAAATGACTTATCTTGTTCTTTCTTTACATGTGCCAAGTACCTTTCAAATTTGTGTTAGTTTTAACGTAGGTCAATTTGCTGAATGAAGTATTAGAGACGATGAGTTTAAGTACTTTGATTGTAGGTGTTGGTTTTGTTCTCATATCATTAATAAATATGACGTTTTGTGTTTATTGTTCTTTTGTTTGGTTTCAGCTATAAAGTGCTCCTAAATCCAAGCACCACAGATGTCGTTTGTACAACAACAGCTGAAGCACTGGCTATGGGCAAAATAGTTGTATGTGCCAACCATCCATCAAATGAATTTTTCATGCAGTTTCAAAATTGTAGAACATATGATGATGGTGAAGGTTTTGTTAAAGCTACACTCCAGGCATTGGCTGACGAGCCTGCACCACTGGCCGATAAACAAAGGCATGAACTTTCTTGGGAAGCAGCAACCGAGCGATTTCTGAAATCAGCACAGCTGGACATTGTGCCAATAAAGAAAATATCAAAAACTAGTTCAAAATCATTTCTCTCCGCATCCTTAAGTTTGAAGAAAAAGCTTGAGGATGCATCAGCATCAGTACATTTCATGGGGACTGGATTTCTGAGTTCACAACCGGATGAAGAACAATGTAAAGAGCTGGGATTAGCCATTCCTTCAAAGAAGAAGGGATTTTCTTCTGGAAGATGGATATGAGACATAGTCTGCAGGCTGTTATCTTGAAAGCATGGTACATATTTGTTTTAATATCTCTCTTTTTTTAGAAACAATCTCTCTACTTTCATCAAGTAGATGCCATCCTCTCCCGACCCAACTTGTGGGTTCTATTGAATATGTTGTTGTATTTTTGACAGCTAACGACGTAGTCGTTTCTGTTAAAGTGAAGGATATGTACTGTTTAGGATCAACAATCATTCAACTTGTGTTCTTCTATAAGTCCTTTTTTTCTTTGCTATTGCACAAACTCGTTGGCTCCCCAATTGGTTTTGTTTTTGGAGAAAGGAAAAATCAATTCTTAGTATATATTTTTAAGAAAGGGAAGATGATACTTTGTTAGAAAACCCAAAATGTAAGGGAAGATGATGCTCCCTTTTGTTTTATTTTTATTGTTAATATTCTCTTATTTAATAAGTCGCTAATTCGAGGAGCTTCGAGTCGTTGTGTCTGCTTCAACTTCAACTATGAAATTACAATATTATCCGTAATAAATTATAATGTGTATTATTTAAAAATTACTTGAAAATATTATAAATTCAAATAATTGAAAAAAAATTAAAAATATATTAAAAATTATTAATTCTTCAAATTTTATCTAGATTGCAAAAATAACATATATTGGATCCGTGCAACGCGCGATCCTGGCCACTAGTATATATATAGAGAGAGAGCACACTAGCTTTGGTTCAATTTGTTTATTTTACTTTCCTTTCTAATTTGATTATAAATAATGTCTCTTCCCTAATTTGTTAACATTTCACTTTGAGCGCTTGAGATCACAAGACTAAAAAAATTTTCAAGTTAAACTACACAAAAAAATTAAAACAGAGGAAGTATCACTTGCGAATTAAACACGTCATCCTCTCATGCTTTATTGATAAAAAAAAAAATTCAAAAATATTCTCAACTAATGAAATTAGGAGAAAACAAGTTGTTATTCCACATTATTGTTGTCCTTCCCAATCTCCAACCCACTAAGAAAATAATACTAGAGCTTTTATCTATATCTATACTATATTAAAAACATAAAAATTCTTAGAAATATTATTTGAACTTTTTGCCCTTTATTAAAAAGACTTTGCTTTAAACAAAATCATCTTTTCACCATTTTTAAAAAATTATTATTTAATTATATTTATAATATTGACTTTTTAAAGTATATGGAAAAGAGTAATAAAACAAGGACTTCTAACCATTGAAAAAACTCGTACATCTTCCTTACTTCTACTTCTTCCTTATTATTTGATACAAGCTTTGATCACGCGCAAAACACATACAATAAAACTAGTTTTAACAAAACTCCCACGTCATCCAATTTGTCAGTCAGTACACGTTAAAACTGACAATTTTACCCCTGACTAACTAACTCCCTCAACTACCTTTCGAATTTTTGGCTCGTCGCTTCCATTTCAGCTAAAAAATTATTTTTTTTTAGAAAAAAACAACTAATATTTTTTTTCCAGTTGGTAACAGATAGAGGGGTTGAATTACTTTTTTTTTCTGCTTGATTTGCACGCGTCAATCTGATTCTGAATTTCAGCACTCTCTCTCTGATCTATTGTATCTACAGAAGATTTAATTTGTTTTATATAAATCAATGGGTTTGATTTCGGGGATTCTGATGGGAATGATCTTGGGGATCGGTATAATGGCGGGTTGGCAACATATGATGAGGTATCGAAGCCGCAAGCGAATCGCCAAGGTAAAACTTTGAACAATTTAGATTTGCATATTGTAATATGGATTTCTCTTGTAATTTCCTCGTCAAAATTATTACTAGACAAGTATTTTTGTGTTCTGCAAGTATTTGTCTAACTTTACAGTTCAGAAAGTTCAATTTGATTTTTATTGTTGACTAAAATTGGGTCAGTGTTTTTTAATTTTAAGTTCAAGTGGTATTTTTGATGAGACACTGCATAGCTAAAAGAAAACTTACCTCAAAATAATTTGTCTTTAACTTTATAATAGTGCATTGCTAAAAGTTCATGTTGGTAGTTCTGATGGACCAGTGCATTGCTAGAACAAAATACACATAAATATGAAGTCTTAGGTGTAGTGGCAGAGCCAGAATTTTCACAAAGGGGTTCAAAATATGAAGTATACATACAAAGAAGCTAAAGGGGGTTCAGCTTATCTACTATATACACATAAAAAATGATTTTAACTATGTATAAACAATGTAATTTTCTGTTGAAGGGGGTTCAGATGAACCTCTTGACCCTTCTTGGCTCTGCCTCTGCTTGATGGTGACAGTTGTGAAACCGTTTCTTTTGAAGTTAGGATTGTCATCAATTAGTATATTGAGGATCTTTAAGAAGCCATGTACTATCTATATTGCTAGTCATAACATATAATGGATAGACTTCTCAGACTCTGCACATTAAATCAATCCATTTATCTAAAATTATTGTAACGTGTCTAGGCTCTAGTGAAACTTTCTTTAATCAAATAGTTATTTACTTTTGCTGCTGCTTGGGCATAACTTACTGATTGTTTTGCTTCTTGATTCTCTTGTTTGCTCCATATGTATTGATAGTTCAGTTTTTAGCTCCCTATTTGCTTTCGCTATAAAATTAAGAACTAGCCATTGTGGTTGCTTTGAAAGTAGAAGGTATTTGGAGTGCTCCTCATCGTGCCTTGTTGAACAGAAAATTTAAATTGAAGATATGCATGTCGCTTTCCTTTCTGAAAGATTGGTATTTATCTCTTCATTGTATTTAATGCTTGCACAGGCAGTGGATGTAAAACTAATGGCCTCCCTGAACAGGGATGATCTAAAGAAAATATGTGGTGAAAAGTTCCCTGAATGGATATCATTCCCAGTCTTTGAACAGGTTTGATATTAGCTTTACTTTTTTCAGCTTCTCCTGCATATGATCTTTTTTAAGTTCATTGCTCGAGAATCTTTTTTTTCTTTTAACCCACAATACTAACTAATTTAACTCTACAATGTCTCATTCACATTTTGATGCTATATTTAAGATAAACAATTTATTTCATCATGAATAGATGTTTTAAACACCTTAACGGAAGAGCTTATGGTGTCATTAACCCACCATATTTCCTTATCAGATCAATGAAATCTTCCTATCATTGAAAATTAACAGAAATATCAGATCAGCATTCAGACTCCTGTTAATTGTTCCAATGCAACTTGTAGGGATGTCTTTTCTCCTACCACACTTGATTAAGCGAGTCTTATCATCGTTGTCATGTGAAGAAAGATCCTTTGCCTAGCTGCAGAAAAGTTTCATCTCTATTCTGTCGACACTAAAAATGTTTTACAGCTTGAGAGATAAAGTTAATGAAGGTAGGTTGTACTTTTGGAATCTGATGATTAGGACTGTAGTACCTTCTTTGGTTTCCTTTTTTAAGGGGAGGGAGGTGGGATTACATAATGACGATTGATGACATTTTTCAAAGGGAAGTAAAATTACTTTAGTTCATAAACATAATGTTAGAACCCAAGAAAGACTTTGCAGATGCTGTCTCCTGATCTTACAATGTCAGTTGTGGATCTTCTGCAATTTAATGAAATAAATTGTATTATATGAGACATTATTCATGATACTTTTCTCATATTTGTCTCACACTGGCAGGTCAAGTGGTTGAACAAACAATTGAGCAAACTATGGCCATTTGTTGCTGATGTAAGCTTTTACACCTATTTTTGGTATCCTGTGTCTTTTTTTCTTTATTATACTGATTCTTGAGTATCAAAGAACTTGACAGCATTCTACAAGAAATTAATGATGCTGACCTTAACATAATTTATAAGAATTTTAAGTTTTCATGTATTGGTATTTTATTCTAAGCATCTAGTATGCCGCATCAAATTTGTTTAGAGATTTGGCAGTTCCCTGATAATATTTTATGTGAAGGACATGGTATTGAAGTTGAAAGAAACTGTGGGAGATAGGTTTGAGAGTGCAGTAGGAATAGATGCTCTTTCGTCAAACATTCGAGAAGATGGAACCTTTGTTTTGCATACAGTTTTTCAGTCAATTTCTCTATCACAATGAAACTGGATATTGCTTTTACCTATCATCCGCTGTGAATGGTTAACACTGCCTCTGGATTGATAATTTGAAAGTTAAACTTTTCTGGAAATACTTGTTATGTAAATCATAAATTTTCTGTTTGACCAGCAAAATCTGCAGTCTCCTTGTTGTGGTAGAGAATGTTTGTATTATTCAGCCTTCATGTAGTGACACCATAAATCTGATCTGTGGAATATGTCATTGTGTAGGCAGGAGAAGCTATCATAAAAGACTCTGTTGAACCTATTTTAGAAGATTATCGACCTCCTGGAATTTCTTCAATGAAGTTCAGTAAACTGTCCTTGGGAACTGTAGCTCCTAAGATTGAAGGTAATAACATAAACTTATCAAATAATTTGTTATTTTCTTTTTTACTAGACCATTCTACCGGAGAATCTATAAGTAATTCCTTAGTGATTTCTCCATCACTAATTAATTCATACTCCAGTATGATTAAATAAAAATTTATCTAGATAGAATTTTCTTTGTTAAAAATGTAATCTGGTTGTTTAAGGTTACCTCCAACATTAGGCTTTAATCATGTCTGATTTTCTCTTTGGAAGCATGTATCATACTTAATTAATGCAGGCATTCGAGTTCAAAGTCTTAAAAAGGGTCAAATTATTATGGATATTGACCTCCGATGGGGCGGTGATCCCAATATTGTTATAGAAGTTGATGCAGTGGTTGCTTCTATACCCATTCAGGTGGGGTGCCTCAAGTCTTTACCTGTCTAATTTGCTGAGGACAATTTTACTCTGATCACTAAGTCATCTAGGAAGCAGTTGCACTGACCTTTACCAAATTGGTTGCAGTTGAAAGATCTGCAAGTCTTCACTGTTATTCGTGTTATATTCCAGCTGGCTGAGGAACTTCCTTGCATTTCTGCTGTTGTTGTTGCCTTACTTTCTGAGGTATACATAGTTTCTATGAGAATATGCTTCTTTCATTCTTCAATTTCTGTTGTTTTCGACCTCTTCTTTTGGTCTTTATTTTTAATTGTGTGGTGGTGGGGGTTTAAGGGAATATATTTGACTTACTCCATCAACACCCACTCTTCCCAAATAGAGAGAGAGCGAGAAAAGGGTGCTAATTCTCATGATCTGTCTTGGATCAGCATCACAGTTCCTTTGAATTGTGTTTTGATAAAAAAACAGTATCTTTGATGAGCTGTTATACTATAAATTTGAATGCCATAATGTCTAGCTTTTAGGTGGAAAATCGTGTAAAATTGACTTGTAACAAGGATAGACTATGATTGCCAGTGAGTAAACGACCACCTTAAGTAGGTCTAAGACATTTTCTTGGTTTAAGTGAACATAAAGTATTCTACAAACAGAGAACACAATTGCAGAATGAGAACAAGGATTTAGCAAGTCTGACAGGTGAACTCAAATAGAAGTGGGAACTTACACTTTGTTATTTAACTCTGGATGCTTCATCTTGTTAAAATGTCTCAACTCTCAATTGGTTTATGATTCTGCTTTATGTGGTATAATTGGACATTTGAATGACTGATACCTTGTTTCTCCAACCAGCCAAAGCCAAGAATTGATTATACTTTAAAAGCTGTTGGTGGAAGCTTAACAGCTATTCCTGGACTTTCTGACATGATAGAAGTAAGTGCTACTAACAATGTGCCTCAATCAATTTTATATTTTAAATCTTCCCCCCCTCGATCTAACACTGGTGTTGTTTCTCATTGAAAGGACACTGTAGAATCAATTGTAACAGATATGCTAGAATGGCCTCACAGAATCGTTGTACCAATTGGAGGCATACCTGTGGATACTAGGTATCATCAGTTTTACATTTTCTTTTATCCCCTGACTAACTATCACACATTTTATTTTATCAATTGTTGTAACAGTGGAATAATAGGCAGAAGTTGGGTGCTCCCTTTTGTTTTCTTCTGTGTATGTGTGTGTGCATCCCCTATCTTTACTTATTTTTCCAACTCTCGCTATTTTATTCTATTTGCTTTCGAGTTTCGCCAATCTGTTTGACATGGTTCTGTAAGTAAGTTGTCTTTTGTTAATTTCTTTGACACAGAGAAGAAAATAAGCTGTTGAGCTAGTTCTGTCTTTTCTAGTACTCCATAACCTTGGAACTGAAATCCAGCCTGTATTTCAAGGCTTTCCCAAATCTGTCATGTTCTTCTGAATATGAAATGTAAATGCTAGGTCTTCTAATGAAATAATTGTTTCTGCGACCATGCAGCGATTTGGAGCTTAAGCCACAGGGGAAGCTAACAGTAACTGTAATGAGGGCTACAAACTTAAAGAACCAAGAAATGATTGGAAAATCTGACCCATATGTGGTCTTGTATATTCGTCCACTCTTTAAGTTTAAGACAAAAACCATTGACAACAACCTAAATCCTGTTTGGGATGAGACATTTGAGTTGATTGCTGAAGACAAGGAGACTCAGTCTCTTCTGCTAGAGGTTTAATTTCTACATCTATCTCTCATTTTAAAAATTTTATTCTGAATCTATACTGTCTAGAATATGGCCCTTTGATGTGGTACATTCTTTTGAGAAAATTAGTTTTGATAATTCATCCTCTTTAATATTCTTTTTTCCTTGTCACGTCCATGACTTTGAACAGGTCTTTGATGAAGACATTGGAGAAGATGATCAAATGGGTGTCACGAAGTTGCCACTGAATGAGCTTGAAGCCGACACTCCAAAAGAAATTGAATTAAGGTTGCTGCCAAAATTTGATATGCTAAAAGTCAAAGATAAAAAGGATAGGGGAACTATTACCATCAAGGTACACAACAAATCATAGTTTTTGTCATGAAGTCCCATTTTTGGTATGGAACTTTTTTAACTTTGGTTTTCTCCGCCTTTAGGACAGTTACTGATCTAGAATGTAGACGTTATGAGTCTGAGTTGCGAGAGTAGTTTTTAAATGTATATCCATCTCTTTCTATACCTTGGTTTCTGCCTCAAAGCACAGAGGTAAATAAAGCCTTTGAACAATCAATGCGTTCAATTGAACCTAGTATTGTTGACATGCTTCATTTATATACAATATAAAAATTGAACTGATCAAACTTTTAAGGCAAGATGATGGTTATGTTGTCAAAAATGCAGATACTGTATCATGAATTCAACAAGAAAGAGCAATTAGAAGCTCTGGAAGAAGAGAAGAGGATCATAGAAGAAAGGAAGCAATTAAAAGCAGAAGGGGTAATTGGAAGCTCCATGGAAGCCCTTGATGGTGCAGCAGCTTTAGCTGCTTCAGGTGTTGGCACGGCAGGCAGTGGCATTGGTGCAGGCTTAGGTGCTGGTGTAAGAGTAGTAAGAAGTGGACTAAGCAAAACCAAAAAGTTCATGGGAAGAACCTTCACAGGACAGTCAACCAATCACAAGAAAAGTGACTGCTCTCCTCCAGCAAATGTTGAAGATTAATAGTAGTAATATCCTGTATATACAGCAGAGTCTCCTTCTTGCAGTATATATGGATTTTTCTATAATGATTAGTTGTTCTTGATAAGTTAGATCCTAGGGTTTGATACCATATGTTGATTAGATGTGACAATGATGCTTATTTCTAAAGAAATGGAAATTAAGTTGTTCATGCAAACGACAACTTCTCAATCTCAACTAGGCTAATATGAACTCTTACTTTCTATACATATTTGCATTTCATCTTGATGAAGCATAGACGTTGAAGTACTATGCATTGTTTTGATGAATTGATAAACTATAGAGCAAAGGAATCCGATCAAGAGACCTGGTCCGTGAAGTTTTTGACATGCAAGCAAGTCAATGGTGTTGTAAAGCTGCAAAAGCTCCAACGGTTGGTAAACACTACAGTAGAGACGCAAAAAGGTCAGCAAACCTCAATCAATGACGTGGCTTCTAGTTCTTTTCTCTCTTATAAAGAAAACTCACTAACAAAAAAAATCAAGCTTTTGCAAATCAAGAATATCCAAAGCAAAAGTCATTCTCTCAAGGAAGAACAACTTCAATACAATAAGGGACCTGATAGAGTCAATCCAAGAAGAATTTCAAGTTTCTCTGTTTCGATGTTGTATCTTATGTTATAAATATTGTAAGATTAGTTCCTATGTTATAAAAGAATATTGATCATTTCTTGTTGTTTTTGAGTTGACCAATTCTTGGCTAAAGTTAGCCTTGAAGAAGATGTTGAAGTCTACATTAACTAGAGTTAGTGTAGTGGGAAATAGAATTGTTGCTTAGGCTCATTCTTGTAATAGAGTTATTACAAGGGAAAGGTGAGGAATTTAGTGTCTAGGTTACATGAGTTTGTAATAGACGATTTTACTCTTTGCATTTTAGTGAAGTTGGTTGAGAAATCCTGTGAGACAGGTCGTGGTTGTTTCTCCCTTGAAAGGACATTTTTTCATGTAAGGTCTTCTATTCTTTCTGTGTTTTTTACTTGTTCTTTCTGTTCTTACATTGTTATTGTGTCGAGGGACCTGATCCTAGCTATAGTGGATGCATACATTCTAACAATTGATATCATTGCAACACTCTAATCAGCTAACACCTAAAGAGATTCTTGTGGAAGAATGACCGCTCCACTTAATTTAGAGGAAGGACAATCATCGATTACACCCCTCTCCCTCCCCCCTTGTTTCAGTGGTCAGTTTTATAGTTAGTGAAAAACACGTATGATTTTCTTATGTAGAGGACAATGAATAATAGGATATTTGTTACACCTTAGAAAATTATCAAAATACCCCTATACGAGAGATTACCTACATAGCGCATCATCCCAAATATTTTTTGGCAAATTCAAGGCCGGAGTTGCGATCAACATAAAAAATTGAGTGGGAAAGGGGTCTCGGTGAAATTTTAGGCCAATTGGAGCAAAAGATAATTTTTTGGGGCAAAGATGCAATTTCCAGCAAGGTGCACGATACCTCCACGTCGTGGAACTATTATGGACCTGCACTTAATTTTGGTTCCATTATTTTCTATGGAATTAGAAATTTGATCAAAAAACAATTCGTAAAAAATGAACTGGGAGGGGCTTGGTTCGCGTGGTGCCCCGGGGGCATTAGAGATCACCTGGTAGGACTTTATGGGCCAAGGAATAGTAAATAGGCAATTTCAACAGTTTTTCATGGATGTTAGCCTACGGTTCCTGGCACTGCCCAGGGCTCGGGGCCAACTTTTCCAAAAAATTATACCAAGGGGTGCGTAACGAGCCCAGTAAGAGCCCCAGGTGGCCCGACGACATTGAATATCACTTGGTAGGATTTTATGGGCCAAGGAACTGGAAACATACGATTTCAATAGTTTTTTGTGGGTGTTAGCCCACGGTTCCTGGCACTATCGAGGGCTCGGGGCCAACTTTTCCAAAATTTTATACCGAGAAGTCCATAACAAGCCTGAAAAGAGCCCTAGGTGGCCTGACGGTGTTGGAGATCGCCTGTTAGGATTTTATAGGCCATGGAACAAGAAATAAGTGATTTCAATAGTTTTTTGTGGGTGTTAGCCCATGGTTCCTGGTGCTGCTCGGGGCTCGGGGCCAACTTTCTCGAAAGATTATACCGAGGGGTCTTTAACGAGTCTGGCAAGAGCTCCAAGTGGCCTAACAATGTTGGAGATCGCCTGGTAGGATTTTTGGGCCAAGGAACAGAAACAAGTGATTTTAGCAGTTTTTTTTGTGTTAGCCCACAGTTCCTAGCGTTACTCGGGGCTTGGGGCCAACTTTTCTAAAATATTATACCGAGGGGTTCGTAACGAGCCCGAAAGAGCCCCAAGTGGCCCCGCGATATTGGAGATTGCCTGGTAGGATTTTATGGGCAAAATAATAGGAAACAAGTGATTTCAGCAACTTTTTTATAGGTGTTAGCCCACGGTTCCTAGTGCTGCCCGGGACTCAGGGTCAACTTTCTCAAAATATTATACTGAGGGGTCCGTAACAAGCTCGGCAAGATCCCCAGGTAGCCCGGTAGCATTGGAGATCGCCTGGTAGGATTTTATGGGCCAAAAACAAGTAACAGACAATTTGGATAGTTTTTCGTGGGTGTTAGCCTACTGTTCCTAGCACTGTCCAGGGCTCAGGGCCAACTTTCCTGAAAGATTATACCGATAGGTCTGTAACGAGTCTGGCAAGAGCCCCAGGTGGCCCGATGACGTTTGAGATTGCCTTGTACGATTTTATGGGGCAAGAAATAGGAAATAGGTGATTTCGACAGTTTTTGTGGGTGTTAGCCCATGGTTCTTGGTGCTGCCCGGGGCTTGAGAACATCTTTATCCAAAGATTATACCGAGGTGTGCGTAACGATCCCGGCAAGAGCCCAGATGGTCCGTCGACATTTGAGATCGCCTGGTAGGATTTTATGGGCCAAGGAAATGAAAACAGGCAATATTGGTAGTTTTTTGTGGGTGTTAGCTCACGGTTCCTGGCGCTGTCCGGAGCTCAGAGATAACTTTTTTGAAATATCATACCGAGAGGTCCATAGTGAGTCTGACAAGAGCCTCAAGTGACCCAGTGGTGTTGGAGATCGTCTGGTGGGATTTTATGGGGCAAGGAAAAGGATATAGGTGATTTTGATAATTTTTTATGGGTGTTAGCCCACGGTTCCTTGGGCTGCCCTGGGCTCGGGGCTAACATTCCCATAAGATTATACCAAGGGGTCCATAACAAGTCCGACAAGATCCCCAGGTGGCTTGGCGGCGTTGTAGATCGCCTGGTAGGATTATATGGATAAAGGAACAGGATATAAGTGATTTTGGTAGTTTTTCATGGGTATTAGCCTACGGTTCTTAGTGCTGACTGGGGCTAACTTCCCTGAAAGATTATACCGAGGGGTCCTTAATGAGCCCAACAAGAGCCATAGGTGATCCAGAGGCATTGGAGATCGCCTAATAGGATTTTATAGGCCAAGGAACAGGAAACAGTCAATTTTAGCAGTTTTTCATGGGTGTTAGCCCACGATTCCTGGCGCTGCCCGGGGCTCGAGGTCAACTTTCTCGAAAGATTATATCGAGGGGTCCGTAATGAGCCTGACAAGATCTTTAGGTGGCCCAATAGCGTTGGAGATCGCCTGATAGTATTTTATAGGCAAACAAATAGGAAACAAACGATTTCGGTAGTTTTAGAGGGCGTTAGTCCACGGTTTCTGATGCTGCTCGGGGCCAACTTTCTCGAAAAATTATACTGAGGGATCCGTAATGAGCCCAAAAAGATCTCCAGGTGGCCCGAAAGTACTGGCGATCGCCTGGTAGGATTTTATAGGCCAAGGAAAAGGAAATAAGCAATTTTGGTAGTTTTTCGTGGGTATTAGCCCACGGTTCCTTGCGCTTTCCGGGGCTCGAGGCCAACTTTCATGAAATATTATACCGAGGGGTCCGTAACAATCCTGACAAGAGCCCCAGGAGGCCTAGTGGTATTGGAGATCGCCTGGAAGGATTTTATGGGTTAAGAAATAGGAAACAGGCGATTTTGGTAATTCTTTATGGGTGTTAGCCCACGGTTCCTGCATTGATTGGGGCTCGGGGATAACTTTATTGAAATATTATACCGAGGGGTTTGTAACAAGCCCGACAAGAGCCCCAAGAGGCCCAGCAGTGTTGAAGATCGCCTGGTAGGATTTCATGGGCCAAGGAATAGGAAAAAGGTAATTTCTGTAATTTTTTGTGGGTGTTAACCATGGTTCCTGGCGCTATCTGGGTCTCGAGGCTAACTTTACAGAAAGATTATATTTAGGGGTATGTAACGATCCAGAAAGATTCGTAGGTGGCTCAGTGGCTTTGAAGATCTTCTAGTAGGATTTTATAGGCCAAGGAAAAAGAAACAAGCGATTTCGGTAGTTTTTGTGGGTGTTTACCCAAGGTTCCTTACGTTGCACGGGTCTTGGGGATAAATTTTCTGAAATATTATACCGAGGGGTCTTGAATGATCCTGAAAAGAGCCTCGGGAGGCTCGGCGGCTTTGGAGATCGCCTGGTAGGATTTTATGGGCCAAGAAAAAGGAAATAAGCGATTTTGGTAATTTTTTATGGGTATTTGCCCAAGGTTCCTGGCGCTGCTGGGGGCTGGGGCCAACTTTCACAAAAGATTATACCGAGGGGTCCATAAATAGCTCAACAAGATCCCAGGTGGCCTGACAGCGTTGGAGATTGCCTGTTAGGATTTTATAGACCAAGGAATAGGAAACAAATAATTTTGATAATTTTTCATAGGTTAACGCACACGGTTCCTAGCGCTGCCCTGGGCTTGGGTCTAATTTCCCAAAATATTAATTGAGGGGTCTGTAACGAGCCCAGAAAGAGCCCCAGGTAGCCCGACTACTTTGGAGAGTGCCTAAGAGGATTTTATGGGTCAAGGATTAGGAAACATGCCAATTCAATAGTTTTTTGTGGGTGTAAGCCCACGATTCCAGGTGTTGCCCGGGGATCGAGGCCAACTTTCCCAAATGATTATATCGAGGATCCGTAATGAGCTAGACAAGAGCCCCAAGTGGTCTGGTAACGTTGAAGAATGTCTGATAGATTTTATGGGTCAAGGAATAGAAAATGAGTGAGTTTGACAGTTTTTCGTGGGTGTTAACCCGTGATTCCTTGCGCCTAGGGATCGGGGCTAACTTTTCTGAAAGTTTTTGTGAGGGGCCCGTAACGAGGCCGACAAGAGCCCCAGGTATCCTGGCAGCGTCGGAGATCGCCTAGTAGGATTTTATGAGCCAAGGAACAGGAAACAGGCGATTTTGACAGTTTTTCATGGATGTGAGCCCATGGTTCCTAGCGCTGCCCAGGGCTCGGGGTTAACTTTCTCGAAAAGATTATACTGAGGGGTCCATAACGAGCCTGACAAGAGCCTCAGTTGGCCCGTGGCGTTGAAGATCGCCTTGTAGGATTTTATGGGTCAAGGAACAGGAAACAAGTGATTTTGGAAGTTTTTCATGGGTGTTAGCCCACAATTTCTGGCGCTTCCCAAGCTCGGGACAACTACTGAGGGATCTAAAACAAGCCCGTAAAGAGACTTAGGTGTCCTGATGGTGTTGGAGATCGCCTTGTAGGATTTTATGGTCCAAAAAATAGGAAATAGGTGATCTCGATAGTTTTGGAGGGCCTTAGCCCACGATTATTGGTGGTGCTCGAGGCTTGAGGCCAACTTTTCTCAAAGATTATACTGAGGGGTCCGTAATGATCTCTAAAAGAACCTCAGGTGGTTCGATGGTGCTGAAGATCACCTAGTAGGATTATATGGGTCAAGGAAAAGGAAACAAATGATTTCAGCAGTTTTAGTGGGTGTTATCCCATGGTTCTTGGCGTTGCCCAGGGCTCAGGGCCAACTTTTTTGAAAATTTATACCGAGGAGTCCGTACCGAGCCCTACAAGAGCCCCAGGTGGCCCGACAACATTGGAGATCGTATGGTAGGATTTTATGGGACAAGGAACAGGAAACAAACGATTTTGGTAGTGTTTTTGGGTGTTAGCCTACGGTTCCTGGTGCTGCCCGAGGCTCAAGGCCAACTTTCCCTAAATATTATATCGAGGAATCCATAACGAGCCCGGCAAGAGCCCCAAGTGACTCGGTGGTTTTAGAGATCACGTGGTAGGATTTTATGGGCCATGGAACAGAAAACAAGCGATTTAGGTAGTTTTTTATGGGTGTTAGCCCACGGTTCATGATGTTGCCCGAGGCTCGAGACCAAATTTTCTAAAAAATTATACCGAAGGGTCTGTGACAATCTAGGCAAGATCCCCAGGTGGCCCGACGACATTGGAGATCACCTGGTAGGATTTTATGGACCAAGGAACAGGAAACAGGCAATTTCAATAGTTTTTCATAGATGTTAGCCCACGATTCCTAGCGCTGCCAAAGGCTCGGGGCCAAATTTCCCTAAATATTATAACAATAGGTCCGGAATGAGCCCGGCAAGAGACCTAGGTGGCTTGGAGGCATTGGATATCGCCTTGTAGGATTTTACGGGCCAAGGAACTGGAAACAAGTGATTTAGGTAGTTTTTCATGGGTGTTAGCCCACGGTTCTTGGCGCTAGCCGGGGATCAGAGCTAAATTTCTTGAAAAATTACATTGAGGGTTCCATAAAAACCACGACAAGAGCCCTAGGTGGCCCGGAGGAACTGGAGATCGCTTGGTAGGATTTTATGGGCCAACAAATAAGAAATAGGCAAGTTCAATAATGTTTTATGGGTGTGCTACGGTTCCTTGTGTTGCTCGAGGCTCGTGAAAAACTTTCTTTAAAGATTATACTGAGGGGTCTGTAACGAGCCCGATAAGAGCCCCAGGTTGCATGACAGTGTTAGAGATCGTTTGAGGATTCTATGGGCAAGGAACAGGAAACAGGTGATTTTGGTAATTTTTTGTGGGTGTTAGCCCATAGTTCCTAGCGTTGTTGGAGGCTCGGTGCGAACTTCCCTAAAAGATTATACCGAGGGGTCCATAATGAGTCAGACAAGAGCCCTAGGTGGCCCGGTGGTATTGATGATCACCTTGTAGGATTTTATTTGCCAAGAAACATGAAACAATTGATTTCAGCAATTTTTTATGGGTGTTAACCCACAGTTCCAGGCGTTGCTTGGGGTTCGGGGCCAACATTCCTGAAATATTATACCAAGGGGTCCACAACGAGCCCGTCAAGAGCCTCAGGTGGCTCAGCAACATTAGAGATCGCATGGTAAGATTTTATGGGCCAAGGAACAGAAAATAGGTAATTTCGACAATTTATCATGGGTGTTAGCCCACAGTTCCTGGTGTTGCCTGGGGCTCGGGGCCAACTTTCCTGATAGATTCTATCAAGGGGTCCGTAACGAGCCCGACAAGAGCCCCAAGTGTCCTGGCAGCATTGGAGATCACCTGGTGAGATTTTATGGGCCAAGAAACAGGTGTTTTAAGTAGTTTTTTATGGTGTTAGCCCATAGTTCCTTGTGTTACCCGGGGTTCGGGGCTAATTTTTTTGAAAGATTATACTGAGGGGTCTGTAACGAGCCCAAAAAGATCCCCAGGTGGCCCAGCAGCATTAAAGATCGCTTGGTATAATTTTATGGGCCAAGGAACAGGAAATAAACAAATTTGGTAGTTTTTCGTGGGTGTTAGCCCACAGTTCTAGGCGTTGCCCGGGGCTCAAGGCCAACTTTCTAAAAATATTATACTGAGGGGTCTGTAACAAGTCCGTCAAGAGCCTAGGTGTCCCAACGGTGTTGGAGATTGTCTGGTAGGATTTTATGGGCCAAGGAATAGGAAATAAGCAATTTTGGTAGTTTTTAGTGGGTGTTAGCCCACGATTCCTGGCTCTGCCCGGTGCTCGAGGCCAACTATCCTAAAGGATTATACTACGGGGTCCGTAACAAGCCTGTAAAGAGCCCCAAGTGGCCCAGGGCGTTGGAGATCACCTGGTAGGATTTTATGGGTCAAGAAATATGAAACAGGCAATTTTGACAATTTTTCATAGGTTTTAGCCCACGGTCCCTGGCGCTACCTGGGTCTCGGGGCCAACTTTCCCAAAACATTATACTGAGGGGTCCGTAATGAGCCCGGGAAGAGCCCTAGGTATCCTGACGGCATCGGCAATCGCCTGGTAGGATTTCATGGGTCAAGGAAGAGGAAATATGTAATTTCGATAGTTTTTCATGGGTGTTAGCCCACGGTTTCTGACGCTGCCCGAGGCTCGGGGAAACTTTCCCAAAACATTATATCGAGGGGTCCGTAATGAGCCCGACAAAAACCCCAGGTGGCCCGACGACATTGGAGATTGCCTGGTAGGATTTTATGGGTAAGGGTAGGGGTGTGCATCGGTCGGTTCGGTTTGGTTTTATATATTATCGGTTCGGTTTATTGGTTTTCAGTTTTTAAATATGTCAACCCAACAACAAACCAATAAGATAATTTTTATCGGTTTTATGTCCTTAACGGTTCAGTTTTTGGTTTACCCGATAAGAACGATAATGAAAATATGCATTAATAAAAGCAAATAGAAGAATACTATGTTTACAAATTTGCAAAAACTATAATTAATTAATTACAAACTAAAATTAAAGCTAAAATCAAATTATCCAATAAAACGATCTTGAATATCCATTAGATGATCAACA